>JAZKJV010008923.1:320000-573793 GCA_037367405.1 Ottelia alismoides | reverse complement strand
TATAAAACGTTGTGGCTGACCACCTTTCCAGACTCCATGAGTCTGAAATCAAACAAACCAACCAACTCATTCCCATATCGGAAACATTTACTAATGAGTCCATTCTTGCAATATCACAACTACCGTGGTTTGCTGATATGGTAAACTACTTAGTCACATCTCGAATTCCCGAGGATTGGCCTAAGGCAAAACGAGATCGATCATAGCTGATTCTCAATACTACCATTGGGAAGATCCTTTATTATTAGGGAAGGTACCTATTGTATATGGAGATGTTGTATACCTAATTCTGAAATTCCAAGTGTCCTATCTTATTGCCACACTTTTGGGTGTGGTGGACATCACTTCGGAAAACGAACAGCTGCAAAAGTACTGCAATGTAGTTTTTTCTGTCCTACTTTATTTAAGGATGCCCATGATTTTGTGAAATCATGCCCTACCTGTCAAACTACATGGACTATGACAAAAAGAGACATGATGCCTCTAAATCCTATCCATGTAGTTGAATTTTTTGATGCATGGGCATTGACTTTATAGGTCCCTTCACTCAATCAAATGGTTACCTATATATCCTTCTTGCAGTCGACTATGTCTCCAGATGGGTCGAAGCCATCCCCACTCACGTTGCAGATAGTGCAATAGTGATCAAGTTCTTGAATGATTTATTTGCTCGCTTCGGCATACTAAGGTCATTATAAATGACAGGGGTTCACATTTCCTTAATAACTCGGTACGAAAACTAATGAAGAAAATGGAATTGAATGGCTTAGTTGAGGTCTCTAATCGAGAAATAAAAACCATTCTGCAAAAAATTGTTTGTTCTGATCGCAAAGATTGATCCCAACACCTTAATACAACATTATGGGCCTATCGCACTGCTTATAAAGCTCCTCTAGGGATGAGTCCGTATCGCATCGTTTATGGCAAACCTTTTCATCTACCCGTCGAGATCCATCATAAATCATTATGGGCTATACAAAAATGTAACCTTGATTTAACCCAAGCCGGTCATAATTGACTACTTGACCTTAATGAGTTAACTGAGCTTCGCTGCCGAGCATATGATAACAACCTTATTTACAAAGAAAAGGTTAAAATTTGGCATGATTCCAACATTTCTCACAAAACCTTTTCCATTGGTCAAAAAGTTTGGTTGTTTGATGCAAAGCTAAAGCTCTTTCCAGGAAAGCTCAGGTCAAAGTGGAAAGGCCCATACATTGTCACACAAGTTTTTGATAATGGGTCTGTTGAAATAACCGATTCTAAAATATCCACCACCCCTTCAAGTGAATGGACAACGCCTCAAGCCCGTCATTGAATCTGAAAAATCAATGCCTGTTTCAGAAACCCATGTTCTGCAAAACCCCTCATGATGCACTCATTTCTTTATCCACTACCTATCTCATCTCATACATCATCCCATAACTAGTTTACTGCATAAGCATTTACCATGTGGGCATGGCATATCTTAAGCATGGGGGGACACTATCCAAAAAAATTGCTTTTTTCATGCATATTGCATCACATTCATTTGCATGTTTTCCCTATTTCAACTCTCCAAGTTTACATATAGGGAGAATAATAGCCTCAACATTAATTACCACATGAAGTACGAGATTTGAAGTGATTCTAAGCTTAGAATGCTTATGACTCTCTCTTGTCCTTTTGCATTTAAATCAAGATACTTAGCCTCGATTCAACTTTCAACACTTGGTATCAATAATGAGCTTAAAAATTATATACTGAAAAGATCAGGAGCTTTGTACTGTGACGCCAGCTTGACATACAAAAGGCTAAGGGGGTCTGATGATAGTTGTGCTCAGAGTTTGTGAGATGGTGAGCTTATCACGGAGTAGAGGAGTAGGGAGTGTTCCACCAAATATATGTGAGTAAGAGAGTCCACCATAAAATGTAAGGGAGTGTTCCCAACTGGTCAAGAAATTTTCCATTACACACAATTATTGTACACACTTAAAACCTTCACATACCAGCCTCTTTCTTGCCTTTCTACATACTTCTCAAATCCACAACTTCTTTAAATTCTTCCATTAATAACCTATCTTGTTTCATTTCATTCGACTTCTTTGTCGGTCTTCTTCTATTATGCATCAAAAAAGAAATATTCTTCAAGATTCTATCCTCCATTTACAAAAAATACATGTCCTCTTATATTTCCATGTCCCAAGAGAAAGTATTAAAGTACATTGGTTCTCTTGAAAAGTGAAGAGAGATATTGCAAAAAAAGAAAAAAAGGAAAAAGAAAAATAGAAAAGAAGAAGTACTGCAAAAAAAGAAGTATAGCAAAAAAAATATTGTAAAAAAAGAAAAAAAGAAAAAAAAGAGAAAAAAGAATAAGAAGAGAGATAAAAAAAGAAGAAGAAAGAAGAGAGAAAAGAAGAAGAATCAGGAGAACCATTTTCTCATAACCATCATATACCATCTATATATTCCTCTTCTCTAAAATTATCTTAGAATGATCAACATTGTCACATATTAGACTTACTCTTATATTTCTATAAATTTAAACTAAGTAAAATCATCTCCACCAAATAAGCCTTAACCTAAATACTCCACAAATTAACCCATTATTTTTCTTGCTAGCCAGTTGGAGGAAGTTGGGTTGAGTGTTAAATTAATTATGAAGCTGGAGCTTGTAATAATACTCTGAGCCTTCATCTCATGCATTTCCTGGCCCAGTGTATCTGAGCTAGAGGATTGTGGATGGAAGCACTTGGTCAATGCAGTACATTCGACACTTGAGTCTATTCTCACGTCTAATGACATTATTGCTGCTAGATATCACTTAATCCGAATCGAGCAAGTCTCTACATTATCGTGTCTTGACGACACTTGAGATGACTAAGCATTATAGGAAGAGATTCATTTCTACTCTTGAACTTTATGAAATAAAGGATAATTTTTTTAACCCTCAGAGGCTATGGTCTACATATATGTCTACATTAGAGTATTGAGATTCTTCATTTACATCTTGCTAGGGACTAGCAAATCTTAAGCATGGGGATATGATGAATCTTCGATTTATTACATTATTAAGTCATTATCACACTAGTACACAAACTTAAACACATATTTTATGCCTTGAAATAAATCAAGATAAGCGCATTATCCACATCATGCATTAGATATATCTTGGCTCTCGTAAGCAATCTACATTAACCATTTCTCCCTCTTACAACATCTAGCAATGGTTTCAAGATGTAAAGATTTTCAAATTAATTATCGTATATTCCTTCTTTTTTCTAGACAACGTCTTCATCACGAGAAAGGCACGCAGAAGTAGACAGAGATCCACGAGCAACCGATTAGGCAGCATAACAGCGATGCTGCGGCGATGGAGAATCTCTCTAGTGCATCCATGGTGGACGGCCACATGAGATAGAGAGAGTGGGCGTGTAGAGAAAAAGAGATTTATGTTCTCATTATGTTGTTGTAACCAAGAAGAGCAAGGGGTGCCTCTCCTTTTATAATATTTTAAGATCTGTGGATCTCAATCCATGGGACAACACAAATCCAATGGCTTACATTGATTTGTGTTTCTTTTAATGGCCAAGATTTTGTTGGTAAAAAATCAACAACAATTAATTTAATTTAGATTAAATATATATTGATAAATCAATGCGATTTATTCTCAAATTAAATCAATCAAGCATGGAGATTTATGGAATGAAGATTTCCTCCTTCCATAATATGGGATTTGGTGGCAATCTCATGTCATCTCATGAGATCTCATGATATTACATTATTCCATGGAATTGTCCAAGATTTACAACAACACTTATTGTAAATTATTCTACAAAAATAGTTAATAATTATTTTGTGAATCTTGCAGTCATGCCATTGGAAAATTGTGAATCACATTCACAACCCAAAATAAAATGTGAATTACATTTTCAATTAATTGTCCAATGTGAATCCAATTCACATCAACATTTTATTAACAAATGTAAATTACAAATAGCTCTGTCTTATATATTATAAATCACACTTATAATATACATGACTAATATGGATATTGCTATCCACATTATTCATATCCATGATAATTAAATCACATTTAATCATCTTGGATCTCTACTCTTATGTGCTCAAATAATATGAATCACATTCACATTATTGACATCTTTGATAATTAAATCACATTTAATTATCTAAAATAACTCTCCTTATAATATGAATCAAATTCATGTTATTCATGATAATTAAATCACATTTAATTATCCATTTTCTCAGTGCTCAGATACTTATATCAACAATGAAATTATTTTGAACTCTTTCAATGATAATGCGCTAACTCCGCGGATACTTGGAGATAAGGACAGGACGATTGTATTGTTCCACGTATAGTGACTTGGATATTGAGATCACATCTCAAATCCAGATCTCGGGCCTCCCATAGATGCTTGATTAAATCAAGACCGTGAATCTAATCTTCTCATTGCATCTGAATCACATTCAGATCAATGTCCAAAATTTGGACCAAGATCAGATTACTTCTCTACTGAGAGGAGTCACTAAAATCCATTCCCGTTTCATCACTCCCAAGGAATGGAAGCGTCATGCTTATACAATCGTTTATGATCACATCACCCTCAGGTATTCCCAATACCTGTATATCCTGCAAACTGGAAGACTCAGAATAAACCCGAAGTATTTGATCAACTTTATACTGTCTACTTCATAGTTTTATCATTAAGTTTCTCATTCGATCATTGGAAGTTGGTATCGATCATATACTTTCCAAAAGCATATGTCATACCTAGGTCTTGATCATATACTTTCCAAAAGTATATATCAAACCTGCAAATTCAGTCAAGCTTCTAAAGCGAGACGATCGTGCACGAAATTTGATTCTTACCAATATCTCATGAGTGAGCTCATGTCTTCCGGTTCAGTAACTGAACATGTATGACCCCTTTGAGAGATCGTATTACTCATATGCCCTTACATGCACACCAGCGCGCCGGTGTATAGACCTTTATTAAGTCATTAACCTATTGGTCTACGAAATATACATACTCAGACATATAGTAATACATCTATCTCCGGTCAGAGGATGCGTGCCTGTATCGTGACAGCATACGATACAGGACTTCGGTTATCTCGATCTCGTGAGGTCAACTCTTTGACCTAACTAATCTGACACCTCCAAATCTCTATTCGTATGCAGAGGATCTGCATCAAGAGGTCGGTCAGATATCAACCTAACTGAGAAAGGATTTCCATCTCCTACTCAGGTTGGAGATAATCTCTTAACATTCATTTGACGGTGTTTGATGAGTCCTCAATCTTATCCTTTAGATATTCATCCAAGCACCAGCCTCTATGATTCAATAGTTGAATCAATAGTTGTATGATTATTAAGATGGCCATGGTACATAACCCTAATTGTACTAAGGGATCTATTATGCAAATTATTTTTTCTTCATTTTAGATCAGGGAATGATATTCACAATAACATTTATTGCATAATTGCTCGTCGTGGGCTCGCATGTCCAACAGAAGGGAGCTGGAGGAGGAGGTTGGGGGGAGGAGGAGGATGAGGAGAAGGAGGAGGGTGGGGTGAATGATGGGGAGGAAAGATCACAACTACCCTTTTTAAATTTAATTTATCTTGGGTCCCCAAACTTAACGTCTGTTGGCATGGTGATGGATGGCAACTAACCTAATGGAGCACAAGTGATAGAACGATAAGAAGACAAGGGTATAATTGATATTCTCAAAAAGGAAGGGGTATACTAATATTGCAGTATCTCTGAGGGGCGCAACTGATAAAAATATTTTTAAAAAGTTCAATAAGTATAATAAAGTGATGCTTTTGGATATGCAAGGGAAAGTAAATTAACAAATTTATATCTGACAATTCAGAATAATTAATGTTGAAAATTTAAATAATATATATATGTATGTATTTAATATAAAAAATGCAAATATATAGTGGTAATTGTTGGAGTATTTGGTTGTGCGCTACTTGAGTTGTAAATGGGTAAATGGATCACTCCAGGATCCATTTACCACATCCATATGTTTAGTCCCACATCTACCAGTGGTGGGACTTGGAGGCTCCGTGGAGGCTATATAAGGATCCCCAAACCTCCTATATCCATTGATAAAGTTCAATGAACAAATCAACCCTTTGAGGTATTCTCCCGTAGTTTCATCCCGCTCCTTAGGGAGTAGGGTTCCACGTAAATATCTTTTATCCATGTTTATCTTTCTGTTTTTATGCTCTGTTTATTATCGTACTTCCGCATTCTCTATTTTCTAACATGGTATCAGAGCGAATTGATTCTTGAGGATTTTATGTTCATCAGTTGGTCGATATTTGTTTGTTAATTATGTTTTTGAAGATTTATGCTTGAAGATCATTATTGTGTATCCTTTAAGATTCAAAATCAACTTCTAGGATGTTGTTTGAAACCCTAATTCTAGATTGATGCCGACATCGATTGTTTTGCATATATCTGCAACTTCTGAAGAGCAGCTCTAGGGTTCCTGGAACTCTAAATCAACGTGGTACAAGATCAAGCCTTATTCCAGATCTGATGGAGACGACACATTCCCTTGAAAAAGAATCTCCACGGTAGAAGCAACAGAAGTATTGGGGGAAATTCGATCCTACGCAGGCACATCTCCATGCCTGACCGCTTCCCCCTCCTTCTTCCAGATCTGGAGGCGTAGGTTCTCGTCCCCTTTTATCTATAGATATCACCTTTTCAGAGGAGTTGGACCCCTCGCACGACCCTTCCAGGCGATACTCTTTGCAGGCATATTATCCTTGCAGCAACACTCCAACGACGGTTGTTGGAGCATAGCACCCCCATGGGGGTGATACTTGTTATCGCGATGCTGCAGCTTCAACAGTTCCCCTTCGATGACACCCCAATCCTTCTCAGGTGTCGCACACGCTCTACGCTTGCTGCTTCAAGCCTTTGGGCGGCACCACCTCTCAATACGGAGCTGCAATAACTATGGCAAGACCTCTAGGTTGCGCGATGCTTCTGCATCTGGCGGTGCAAGTACGGTGAAGGCGACACCCAAGGCACTGCTACCTCTTTTAGATGCTCCTCCACTCCTTCCAGACAAGCCCTAGCCGTACCTCTCCCATCCTTCTCATGTTGCAAAGCCTCTCCAGGGCCCCGCACTTCAGCGGGGAGGCCTCGTGGCTCCCATCAGATCTTCCAGGTGGCACCTCCGATCCAAGCATCTTGCACGCAACCCTCGCGCTCCTCCTCGAACATCCACTAACAGATGTACCCGCCTCGAACATCCACTCGTAGGTGCCATCAATAGAATAAGCCCCATCGGGGCGCGTGAATATTTTAAGAAGGGTTCTCCTCGATTGGGAACCCTAGTGAAGGGTTTACACCCAAGTTGGCCAAAAAAAGGGGTGTTGTATTCTGGGCCTTTTTGGAATGAGACATTGTGTTCAAAAAAAATGATGACAAAAGAGGGAGAGAGAAAGCCGTAAAAAATGTGTATTTTTGAAAGAGACGCGTGCATAAGAAAAGTCGTACATATAAAAAATTATTTCAAAAAATGATGATCAACTAGAAAAAATGGTGAACGACATAGTTAAAAATTTGCAAAAAAAAGAGAGGAAGGAAAAGCCGTCAAATTTTATTTATTTGAAACGACTTCAAAAAAATTTTTAAAAGAAAGTGTGACGAATTATGGAAAAAATTTGAAGAAAATCAACAAGAAATTTTTGATAATATTCATGTTTAACCTCATGTTATTGTCTTCTCCCAACGTGGTCGATGTTTGTCATTCCGACCAGTATGGGAGAAAGGGGGAGAATTGTGTAGAGTTTTATAGGCCAGATTGTCAGATGTTTCACATCGAGATTCTCCAGTCCAAATTACATGGTCACCCAGATTTCAGACTCTACAGTACAAAAGATCATACTCGACGTTCATATTCCAAGTCTTGAGTTTCAGACATGTACACGTATGCAGTCTTTTTCAGATGTACACATGTTTGCCATATTTTGTGTGGTCCCCATCTTTTATGTTTCGACCGGAGTTTTCATGTGAGACATAGGGACTCCAGAGTAGAGTACCATTCCCTATAGCATGTTGGCAAGGATTTTCATGTGGTATCATAGGGACTTCATAGTAGAGTACCATTCTCCGTGCCATATGGGAGAGACCCAGTTCTCCGACGAGGAGACATCTCAGACTCTATTCTCCAGCGACCATGGACTCCAACGAGGATTGCACTCCACGACCTTTCGGTTCGATCCTTTTCAGAGATAGAGAAATTGTCCACATATTGTGGCAAGCCAGAGTACTCCGATGAGGAGACTCATTTTTAGTTGCAGTGACTCTGACTGACGTAGTATAAAGTACGTGCTCTCCGACGAGGAGATTCGGTTGACTCATACTCCATCCCGTTCGTCCTCCTCAACTGCACGGCATGAGAAGCAACATCCTCGACATCAACCGACAGTTGTGCACGTTGAGTTGATATTGTCTGTAGTGTCTTGTAGCGTGAATTGAGTTTTCTTTCTGTTTGTCCAAGCTGAGCATTCATGCTCCAACTTGAGGGCAGTGTTAGAGTATTTGGTTGTGCGCTACTTGAGTTGTAGATGGGTTAATGGATCCTGTATCACTACAGGATCCATTTACCACATCCGTATGTTTAGTCCTACATCTACCAGTAGTGGGACTTGGAGGCTCTTTGAAGGCTATATAAGGAGTCCAGACCTCCTGTATCCATTGAGAAAGTTCAATGAACAAATCAACACTTTGAGGCGTTCTCTTGTGGTTTCATCACTCTCCTTAGGGAGTAGGGTTCCATGTAAAAATCTTTGTGTTTCATGTTTATCTTTCTGTTCTTTATGCTATGTTTATCATTCGACTTTCGCATTCTCTATTTTCTAACAGTAATAAATATGTATGTATGTGTTTGGTAAGTCTTTCGTAGTAGTACACATTATTTAATTTAAAGCAGTTGTTAGTTCATATTGAATTTGAAATCAAATTATTTTCTTATAGGAGGTGATACACACAGTATAAGCATAATTGCATTCATGATTATTACATTTCATATGATTTAAGATTGATGGATGGCTACTTAAAAGTAGTCTATGGCTACTTAAAAGGTAGTCTATCCTAAACTAACTATTAACATGTTTTGTTTATAAAAAAAATAAGATTTTTACCTAATTGGAACTATGGCCATTATAGATGAGCCCATCATCTGAGTCGTTGGATATGCTCTTTCGAATCCCCAAATATCAGGGATATGTAACCATAATGGGAAAAAATAAAAAATTTATTGAAGTTCCCAAAATAGTAAGCGTTAGAGAGGTGATTGCATCGAGGGGTGATTATATGTTCGTTTGCAATGCGAGACTTGTTCTTGTAATATGAGTAAGGATTTTATAATCTTAGGCAATCGTTTTCTCCAACTCAAGGTATTTGTATTGAGGTGTAGATTTTTCTTCATTCATCATACAATTTAATAGTTTTTTTGATATATCAGTTTCAACCTCGATGGATGATTTGCGAATGGATTTTGATCGTGATTTATCAGAAGCAATGATGGACGATGCTTCCCAATTTAATTTGGATCTTGAGAAGATTATATCAGAAAGAGCGATGATGGATGACCTACAAATGGATTTGGAGGATGAGAACATTATTTAGAAGGATCATATTCGAATTATACTTCTTATGAAACCTAAAATCTTTATTTCATCTTTCTACCATATACAATTCAATTCAGTAAGTTACTTAAGTAGCTCATCAAATTACATGTACTTCACAGTGAGTAACTATTATAAATACAATTCTTACTTTTCTATATATATATATATATATTTCTCTTATATAATTACTTATTCATTTTACAAATGCTGCTGACAAAGCATTAGATGCTACTACTCCTACATTCATTACTATTATACAAATTTATTCTACAAGTTACTAAGTAAGTTAAATATTTACTTTTCCTTTGCAATTAGTTATTGATATAGAATTAAAAGTTACCGATTCTTTTCGCAAAATGAATCTACTTACCTTCGAAGTAGTGATTTCTTACTGTGAGTAGCTCATCAAATTACCTATTCTTCGCATCAAGTTATTATTATAAATACAATTCTTATGTTTCATGTATATATATTTATCTTCCATAGTTACTGATTCATTTTACAAATGCTACTGACAATTTATTATTTCAGGTATGCTAGATGTCCAAACACTTCTTATGTTTCGTGGATGAAAAAAATTAAATAATGAAACATTGACCATTGTCGTATACTCATTGATTAAAGAGGCATAAAGAACAACTTTTACAATAATATTAAGAAAAAAATCATTTTGTAGCTAATACAAGAGATAATTAACAAATACAATTGCCAAATAAATAATGGATGTGTAACTATAATTTCGATAACTAATCACAATGAGTCAGTAATATGGACATGAATATTTAGTAATTGTGTGTATAACTTTAGTAATATTCCTACTCAAATATTTAGTAATTATTCAGAAGTACTAAGTAAATGTATCTTCAGTAACAATCACAGTGAATTCAGTAATATGGACATTCGTAATTAGTAACTGTTGTGTGGGCATTAGTAATTTACCTATTCAGTAATTGTTGTATGGACATTAGTAACTATAGCTTCAGTAACAATTACAATGAGTTGAGTAATATGGAAATTTGTAATCAATAATTGTTGTATTGCATTAGTAAATATAACTTCATTAACAATTATAATGAGTTCAGTAATATGGACATTTGCAATAAAAAATGTATGGACAATATAAGTATAACTTCAATAACTAATAATTCTATAACTAATACAAGAAGTAACTAACAAATACTGTTACCAAATAAATAATTGACGTGTAACTACAATTTCAATAACTAATTACAATGAGTCAATAATATGGACATGAATATTCCGTAATTGTTCGTATAAACATTCATAATTTTTCTACTCAATTGTCTAGTACTTATTCTGCAGTACTAAATAACTATACCTTCAATAACAACCATATTGAGTTCAATAATATGGATATTCGTAATCAGTAATTGTTGTATGGACATTAGTAGTTTACCTAATCAGTAACTATTGTATGGACATTAGTAACTATACGTTCAGTAACAATTATAATGATTTCACTAATATTGATATTTGTAATCAATTTACTTTCTCTAATATTTAAGTGGAATGATCATTCCATAAATAAACTGTATGCCATCAATCTAAACGTGGATTTTTTATCTTTCTAAAACTGACCACCCTTTTTTAAGGAAAGGATTTAACTCGAATTTTTATTATGTTAAAAATGCAAACACATATTGTTATTGTCATAATTGTATCCTACCAAATACAACTAACACATACACGTGGAGAGGCCACGTTTGATGAACATTGGATCTCTCTCTCTCTCTATATATATATATATAACATGGAAAATTAAAAGAAATTCGGTATACTTTGAGTTGAGCAATCTAGATTGCATGAAAAAATAACTATACACAATAATAGGTAGTTAAAAAATGTAACATTAGCACTCACATAATATTTCCTGCTCAATGGACCATAGCAACGATATCCCTTCCATGTCCTGGAGTACCCAACAAATATACACTTGATAGCTCTAGGAGAGAGCTTGTCTAGACCTAGAGACAACTAGTAGACAAAAGCGACCGAACCGAACACACAAGGAGTAAGAGGAAACAATTCCTTCTCTGGAAATGCTAGAGAGAAGGAATTTTCTCTCCCAGAACAAATGAGGGCTTGCAATTCAGAAGATAACATGCCATAAGAACTACATCACCCTGGAAAGTAGGGCACAACTTTGAATGAGAAGAGTACGGTTGACATTGAGTAACTGACGATGCTTTCTTCGTGCAACACCATTCTGTTGAGAAGTATATGGACATGATGTTTGATGAATGATACCACAAGATGAAAAGAATTTTGAAAGAGAATGCATATATAATTCCAAAGCATTATCAATTCTAAAAAATTTCACAGATAATGAGAAAACATTTTGTAGTACATTAATAAAAGTTTGGATAACATTCCTTGCTTCATAATTATTCTTTAAAAGAAACACCCATGACAAACGAGAAAAATCATCAACGACAATATAAAATCTATGCCCATGGTGGTCAGGAACATGACTTGGACTCCCAAATATCAATATGAAATAACTCAAAAAAGGAGTGACTGCTCCGACTCTGATGACTACGAAAAATAGATCGATGATTCTTTCCCAGCTGACAAGTCTCGCATTGGAAGGAAGTACGAGGGGAGTTTTGTGGTAAGACATGACACATCTTCTGGAGAGGGAGATGACCAAAGCACATGTGACATGTGAAAGGAGAGACTGATCCATGAGACTTAGAAGATAGTCCAACATAGAGGGTTCGGACCAGTCGATAGAGGAAGCCCTACTCATGGCCACAACCAATCTCCCTAACCATAAGTATGTCCTAAAAAAACAAGAGGCGATGGATCAAAAATAGCCCGACAATGTAAATCCCTTATAATCTGATTGATAGATAATAAATTTAAAGAATAGTCAGGTACATATAACACATTCTGCAAACGCATTGACAGTGTTCGATTGATCTCACCCTGTCCTGTAATCGGGGAATGAGATCCATCTACTATCACAACAGTTCTCCCTTGAGGCACCTGTCTATAAGCTTCACGTTGATCTCTACTGCTACATATGTGATGTCTCTCTCTAGAATCCATAATTCATTCTGTAATATCAGAACCATGACACATATTAAGAGCATAGGTGCTACCTAAGGTACTGGAGGAGGTAGAGGCTGCAACATCTGAGTGGCCTCCTGGAGTAGGCAAAGAGTCAAGGGAACTCCCCGAAAGCATAATGTCCCTCAGCGAGCAACGAGGTCATCATACCTATAATTCGAAGAAGAAGTAGCATGAGAATCTGTTTGCTCCTCTACTTGAACTGATGCAAGAAAACCATGCTTGGAGTATCATGTATCCTCTGTGTGGCGAGGACGATGATAATAAATGCATGGCTGGCGAACACGAACTCCTCAACCATGAGGTCCACATCCATGGAATTGAGAAGGGTCCTACTGCGGGAGGATGCCATCGCAGAAGAAGTTTGACTCGAGGTAGGAGATGGGACAATATCCTACTAAGTCATTTGAAAGCCTCCTCCATAAGAGGAATAGTAGCATCTGCTAGGATTTGTGAACGACTCGCTTCATATTTAGGGTTTAGGGTCGCAAGGAAGACACCAACCATAGCAACATTCCTATATGTTTTTCCGGAGTAGATGCGAGGGGGGCATGAAACTGTGCAGCTTCTCAAACATCTCACGCAGGGACATGTACAGAGAGTGGAATGGCCGTCCATTCCACTTGATAGTGAAGATATCATGTTGTAACTGCGGTATCTTGGTCCCATTCCTCGCACGAGAATAAGTTGCGGTGGGGATATCCCACATCACCTTGGTAGTGGGATGATGTAACACATCATTTTCAATCTCAATCACAAATGTACCAGACAGCCAGACCTTGGTGATGAATCTGTGATTCATCCCTTCAAAAGTTAAAAATAGAGCCTTGTTCCCGAGTAAATAGAGGCATATTTCCCTTTATAATGCATAAATAGCATTCATGCATGCATACATAATATATGCATTTTAGCAGTCCATTTGCATTTAAATAAGAAGCCAAAATCCCTTGTAAAATATCCACTTGTCAAAATAACCTCTTCCTTATAATATGTACTTCCTAGTTAATAATATAGGGAAGAAAGCCAGAAATCCCCCTTGTAAAATAGCCAATAAAGCCCTAGAACCTCTAGACCATAAAATGCCCATAGATCCTACATACCAACTCCAAAATAGGTCTACTCACTTTTAGAATAATACACATTAAAAGACCTTTAAAATGAGACTAATTTCATCCAATTAGGAGCTCGTATGAAAAAGTTGGGTTTTTGGGCATCTTTGTATACTACATGTATGTATATTTGTATCTTTGTATTTATGTATCATATTTGACCTCATCTCTGCCTTTGGTCAACATAAAACTTGTAGATCTCATCGAGCTCTACAACTTTCATGTTTTGAGTTTTTCCAAATTCGGCCCTCTCCTCTCTCTACCCTTATTTCTATGTCCAGCCAATCACAGCAGGCCACGTGGCGCCATCTGGTTGCGTCACGCGGCCCGCTCCCCTTGCCCAAGCCGCCTCTGCTCTCGACCGTTGGATGACACTTTCAATCCTACGACCACTAGATGACCACGTACACCTTTCTCCTTGACCGTCAGATCAGAGCCCCCGCCTCATCTCAATCGCCCGTTCGCGCCCCTTCCTCAGCGCGCCACGTGGCGCTTGTTGCGCCCTTGAATGATGCACTCCATCCCTCCATCTCAACCGCTCAGCCCGCTGTGCATCACAACCCTTCGATCTTCCTCCGATCCGATCCCCGTCGCTCGTTAGCGCCCTCTCCTGCGTACGACACCTGGCACCATCACGACCCTTGGATTAGGCCACTCCTGATGCAATCCACACCGTTCGCACGCACTTTGCCCCCATCGTGCCACGTGGAAAGCTCCTGACCCTCAGATCATTTCGCCCAGATCTAATCTTAACCGTTCCATCCCGCTTCGATCACCACCGTTGGATCACAAGATCCAACGATGGAGACTTCGTCTCCTACCTCGGGAGCCCCTCTCTCCCACGTTCTCCGCCTTGCGGGAGGGGCATCCCCTTCCTATTTTCAGCCACGCTTCTTCCACCGTCGCCGAGAACCACAAACTCCACGATGTCCCCCACTCCTCCCTGATCCTCGTCAGCCACTCCATCACCCACGTCGATCTCCAGCTCTCTCCCACGAACTCCCTAAACCTCGCTCCATCATCAGCATGGCCGAGACCCTCGACCTATAAATACTTGCCCTCCGGCCGTCGTCACACCCATCCGCCACTCCAGAGAGAAACCTTGAGCTCAGAACCTTCGATTTGTGACAGCAATTGACCCTTTCTTCGAGCGAAGACAGCTTTCTTCTCCGGCGAGATCCACGGCGAGCTCCGCCGTGTCGCAGCCTCCCTCCGCGAAGCTGCACGAGCTCGGGACCCTACCGATCCCTCGAGCGAAGACCAGGGACTCCAAGAGGAGCTCCGATCCCCAGGTAATCACCTCCACCTCCCTACTGATCTTCCTCCTAATTTTTCTTGTTTTTCTTGGATTTAATTCATCGACTCTGGTCATTTTCTCGCCTCTATTTCACTCCGCCGAGCTCCACGTCGGAGCTCTCAGCTTCGCGATCACCCCCACGTCCGCCGACGACGCATTTCACCACCCATCGATCTCCAGCTCCGCCACTTGGCCGGAGCACCGTCGCCAGACCACCTCCCTCCGCCTTAGGCCTCGCCAGTCATTCACCCACCTCCACGATTGCATGCACGAGCTACGACTCCTTCTCTAACGCTTGCAGGTGCCCATCTGTTCACTGATCGGAGCTTCGCCGGAGTCGTCTTCGAGCTTCGTCGCCAGCAGCATCCGACGACTTTCTCCAACTCCTGAGATCACCGTCGCCTTCGCCGCACCGCCACGCTTCTACTGGGATAGCTCCGACAAGTCGGAGAGCTTCATCGACACGAGGAAGGACTGGCGGAGCAAAGGCCTTGTCGCCGGAGCCCTGCCATCTCCTCCGCAGGCGGCGGAGGACCATCGGAGAAGGACCCCTAGCTGCCGTTCGATCACCTTGATCGAACGGGTATCGTCTTGCCACGTCGCCCCTCGACCGAAGCTGCACAGAACCGTGGGATCGATCAGTGATCCTACGGTCATCAGTCATCAACATCGCCAGTCAACCGGAGCATCACAGAGCCGTTGGATCCTTCTAGATCCAACGGTGTTTAGCGCGCCACGTCGTCATCTCAGGAGCAAGCTCCATCACCGTTGGATCGTTCAACGATCTGACGGACGCATCTTCGCCACGTGTCTTCATCCCTCAGCCGTTGGATCACCCTTGATCTAACGGTCCTGATCGCGCCACGACGACTAGTCCGAGCCTCTACCCCGACCTCTAGGCTCGGACCACCCGAAGCTTCGCCGAACCTCACTCCAAACCTCCAAGGAGCCCGAGCCTCGATCCGAACCTATGCGCACCACGTGAGAAGCACGTGCGCTTTGGGTAAATTGTACAGCAACCCTTGGAGCTTTAAGATATTGCAAATCCGTCCCTGTGAAGTGCCCCACACGTGAGGAGCACGTGCAGCCGTGGAGAAATTGCATTGAGTCCCCCAACATTATAGGTAATTGCACTTAAGTCCATGTCAGCATATTTGATTTATGTAATTTTATTTTCCTGTATTGCATATACACCCCTGTGTTTGTACGCATCCCTAGGTAGCATTTTACATCATTTTTAAATTCTAAAAATTGCATTTTGTTGAGCAACTTGTCCTCTGTCTATTGTGCCACGTGTCTTATTTTTGTAATTACAGTAGAATTTTCAATGAATTAATTGGTTGATTTGTGTAATATTTTACCCAGTGACACCTTTTAATTTCTAATTAATTTTCTGTGATTCCAAAAATCCTTAAAAATTCACAGTAGCTCTAGGACAGTGACCTTAACATTGCATAAAAATTTCATGTCATTTACACACATATCGAGGCCTGAATAAATTGTTGAGTGATTTTCTTATTTAAATTTTATTGAACTCATTTCACATTGAAATTAAGATTTGTCAATTTTCCTGGATTCCTCATCATCAGATCTATCTAGGATAATTTTTGTTCCTGAAAACAATGTGATTTGACATTTATTACAATTAAATTAGTAAAAATCACCCGGTCTGCATGTTTTATTCACGGTAAATTCATTTAGTGTCTAAAAATTCCAAAAAAATTAGGTTAGTTCATTTTTATCATAATTAATCATCTGGCCAATTTTTAGAATTTTTAGACTCTATTTGATATCTTAATTGAATTAACTTCATATTGGCTTATTGGTTGCATGTGTTTTGCATAAAAAACCGTAAAAGACCAAAAATATTTCCTCTCAAAATCGAACATCGGATTTTGCTAAAATTTGACCTAAGGAGACAGATGCCTCCCTGAGTTCGACCTTGAACTTCACCAAGTAAAAAAATTTTGCCGCTTGAAATTAACTCAAATATAATTAAAGTGGTTTTTGATTAGCCCTCTCGTATCCGACTGCAACGAACACTTTAAATTAATTTGGACATTAATCTGACCGAATTAACTAAGGGTGCGGTGGCGCTCATCAAAATGGCGCCGTTGCCAGGGAGGCACGGCTTAGGTTAACTTGCAGTTATTTCTGAGTGTTTGATTTTCAATCCCCGGGTAGTCTGACCCCCGGTTTTTCTTGTGAATATTTCTTTGTCTTTTAAATTCTTGCATTTTTTGTGTCGTTCTTTATATGAACTCAACTTGTTTTTGTGCGAGGGACACCGGAGTCGAAGACGCTTCGAGGAACACGCATTCGAATTCGTTTGAGTGATTTGAGAGAATTTGTAAATTTCATTTATTTTCACATTTTTCGCATCATTTCCAGCGGTTCCCGTTTGGGTTCTCGCGTGTGTAAAAATAGTGGAACTGTGTCCCCGTGTGCTGTGTGGTTGAATTGTAACTTAGACTTGCACTAGCGGCTCCTTGAGCCACTCTAGGAATTGCTTGTGCTCGTAAATTTTCGGACCACACATACACTTAAAAGACGCATCTAGATCGCAGATTTAGTCAAATTGAACTTGTTCTCCACTCGCTAATAGAACTGCCTGTCTAGGAGCGGATTTTGTCGTCTGCATTTGCATATAGGTAAAATTTCAATACTGTCTTGCATCCTGCATAAAAGCGAAGGGATCACTGTAAGTCTTCTCAACTCAGCATATGCATCATTGTTTTTCGTGCATCAGCTTTTCTCGATTTCCCCCTCTATTTTTCACACTTAACTTAAACGGAAATTGGGACTGGACGATAGACGTGGTGTGTGGTTGGACTAAACAAGTGAGATCTTAACTTAAAACAGGGACTGCTAACAGTATTGACCAAAAAAATTGTAAAATTAGAAAAATTGTTTGCGGGAGACCAATCCCCAACCTTGTTTTCAAGCTGAGTGAGGGTACTTGAGTGTGTGTAAACACCTTAAGGCAGAGCCCAAATCCCCACCTTCCATATCACGGGCCAACTAATCCTAGCAAATATCACGAGTTGGATACTTTTAGCTCATTGACAAGTACCAAGTAGCCTCCGCATGTTCGCAGGTAGATAGGGGCAAACCAGCGGTGCTCTACGACAAGGCCTAGCTTTGTCAGCCTCCGCCTGCTTGCAGGTAGATAGGGGCACGTCTTTGAGTCCCCAACTCCGGATAGGAGCGAAGAAAGGGAGGATCGGCGGTATCTTAGGCGACAGGATAAACAGGGAAGACGCATCCAGCTCTGAACCGACTTCCCTATAGGCCGCGTAATCCTTGCTATCTTGCTTGAAAACTCATACTTAAAATTTACAAGATAAATTGGACTCGGTTTTGACTCCTTCACTGTGTTGAGTGTGAACCCAAGGTCTTGGATTAACTTGTTTGCTTCAGGTAGGAGTAAAATCCTATCTTCTTCTCGCCACAGCAAGATGAATGACTGGGGGAATATCGACAAATTATTTGCCAATCTTTCTCTGAGTCCCCCACGAAAATCATCTTCACAGGCCCAAGCGCACCTTGAGCCAACCAGGACTCATGACCC
Organism: Ottelia alismoides; assembly: GCA_037367405.1. NCBI lineage: Eukaryota > Viridiplantae > Streptophyta > Magnoliopsida > Alismatales > Hydrocharitaceae > Ottelia > Ottelia alismoides. The sequence goes on along the minus strand of JAZKJV010008923.1, from coordinate 555,050 downwards.
TCTTGAGTTCTGGATCCCTCACAACCAGGGTGGTTACTCTCAAACCAACCCTTCCCTCTCCTCTGATCTTACCGAGGAAGACCATCGCCTCAGTAAGAATTCCTTCCCTGATTTATCCTCTAAACCAGATCATTTTCATTTTCCAGGACTAGAGGACAAGATGCCACCAAAGAAATCCCCAGATGAGGAGAACACAGATGACCCGCTTCAGCAAGTATTGGCTTGCCTCGCCAAAGCCGAACAGCGGAATGTGGATCTCACAGCGCAGATGGGACAAATTATAGTAGCTGGAGGTATTGACCGACCAATGGTTGATGCCTACAACCCGGCGGAGAATGAGATAAAAAATTGGTTAGCACCAGCGGTTCCCGCCCAGGCATTTGAGCTGAAGCCCCACTTCCTTAGTCTGCTTCCGAAGTTCAACGAAAACCTAAATGAAGAACCGTACACTTTCCTTCGTGACTTCAAGCTAGTATGCAACAATCTTAGCCATCCCAATGTTGGCCAAGATTATATCCGACTGAAGGCCACCCCTTTTGCCTTAGGAGATAAGGCTGCTCATTGGCTGAAGAACTTAGGGGTGATATGTACTACCTGGATGCAGTTCAAGGACCTCTTCCTGAAAAAGTTCTACCCTAGGACTAATCAAATGAGAACAAAGATCGCCAGCTTCTCCCAAGGACTGAATGAACACTTCCACGATGCATGGGATAGGTTCAATGACTTAGTGCAGAAATGCCCTTGCCACGGTATTTCTAAGGCGATCCTAGTCCAGACCTTGTTCTGTGGTCTAACCCCGGAGATGCAGGGGTTAGTCAGTGTCGCCTGTGGAGGAAACTATCTGAACAAAAACGAGCATGCTGTATGGAAAATCTTGGAGCAGATGGCGGAAACCGGCTGGTCGCAGGCGACACGGGCCTATGCGTTGTCTCCCTCAATCCTATCCAACGAGACAACCCGAAGGACTGTAGCAGATCTGACCGAGGACCTCATTCTCAGCATGGGGATGATTGCTGACAAGCTAACCATGGTCGAGCAGATCCACAAGAGAGTCGCGGAACTTGAGTCTCTTTCGCGTCTACCAAAGCAAGTGGAGGAACTTTCTGAGAAGGTAGCTAAGATAAAGCTACCTGCCCCTTCTGCACCACCTGTACCTGTACATCGAGTCCATCTTGTACAGGAACAGGCATCGGGGCCTCAGGGTAGCTGGGATCAGACTTACAACCAACAGGACCAGCATGCACCCCCACAAGTAGAGACCGGATACGAGGAGTCTCCGCAAGTGTACGAGATTAACGGGCTTTGGTACAGCCGTGACCCGATTGTCAGGCAGGCCGAAATGGGGAAGGATCATCCTCGCCGCCCATCCCCAGTATATCAAGAAACCAGACCCGTTCTCGCACCGCGCTTTCAGTCCAGGCCAGAACAAGGGTACCAACCTCAGCAGTACCAGCAGCAGCAGCGCACCTATTAGCAGGGACCAGCACCGTCCCATCAGCAGCAGCAATATCGACATGGCCAGCAGGGCCAATATAGAACCTCGTCTGCACATCAGCCAGTCCAGCCCACTGAATTGGAGTCCCTCACCTTGACGATCCAGACCCTGTCTGATAGGGTCCAACAGATGCAGAATGATTATCTGGATATGAGAACCGATATCAATCGTGTCTCTCGTACCCAGGACCAACAGATGGTGCCAAAGACCCCGATTCCCGCACAAGTTCAGGCCAACCCGAACAACATACTCCATGGCCAGAACCGACCTCGTGATCAGGTATACTATACAGATAACTATTTATCTGAACATGATATCCTTTCGTACGATAATGTAAATCATATGTCCCTCAGGAGCGGAAGGACCGTGACCATACCTGATCGGGCACGGGCACAGAAGGAAGGAACTACCAAGTCTCTACCTGAGGAGAACTTGGAGGAAGAGGAGCACCACCACCACCACCACCGACAGAAGAAGAGGACACCTGAGTCCTCGAAGCATCATTCCCGCACCATTAGTGAGTCTGACGAAACTGATGAAGAGCCCGCACCTCCATCTGAGGAGGACCGTCCAGAAGAAGCGGAAGACGCATCACCAATTTCGCCCCAGCATGTTTCTTTTAGTTCAAGTCAGAGTCCTAATCTGTTTCAAAGTCCGAGTCATGTACAGAACTCAGTTCCCAAAGTTAATGAAAATCTTCTAGTTTCCGAACATGAGTTAGAGTCAATAATCCCTTTCCCCCAAGCTCTTACGGGTGGAAAGAAGAAAACCAAAGAAATCCAAAAAGATGACCCTGAGATGGCTGAATTCTGCAACAAATATATCAAGGTCACAATCCCCTTTGACAAGTACGTGGAGATGACCCCTGCATTCCAAAAATACCTTAAGGTGAGATGCACACCTACTAGGGTTAGCAGGAAGACCAAAAGCCGTGTTGAGAAACACGTTTTATCAGTAGCCACGACTTGTGCAATAAAGAACTCGTTTCCTAGGAAACGAAGAGACATGGGTGCACATTATGTAGTGAGTCATGTTGATGACATCGCGTTTGCACGCACTCTCCTGGACAATGGTTCCTCAATCAATCTGATGCCTACAACCCTCTATGAGCGGCTTAATCTCGGACCTCTTAGGAAATCTAGAGCTCTTCTACAGTTTGCGGACAAATCAACCAAGAGGTCCCAAGGAGAATTGAGGAACATTGTGATCAAAGTCGAGGGACAAGAATACATGGTGGACTTCACTATCCCGGATATGGAAACCCCTCGCAATTGGAGAGATTCCCATATCATTCTAGGTAGGCCCTTCCTCAGAACAGCAGGGGCCTTATTTGACTATAAGATCGGGAAAATTCAGTTCCAAACCCCAGGCGGAGATGAGGAACTGGAAATGAAGCAGACAAGATGGCAGAGACCGGATTCAGAATCCAGCACCGAGTACTCTTCTACCGAAACAGACTGCGAGCATGTAGACTTAGTTGGGACATGGAGACAGAACCCAGCCAGCTCCGATGAATCCATCTCCTCCAAAGATGATCCAGTGCATGAGTCAGTCTGCGAGATTCTCAGGAACGAGTACAGCTCTGAATATGCATCACCCTACATCTTCGATGATGTAGAGGCCCAATTGGTCCTGTCAGTCCTTACATCTTTAGGACAATCGAAAGATGAGGATAACGAGTCGGACGAGGCGTTTGCCAATTGTATGGAGACCTTTGACGATTCGACTCCAGAGCCGAATTTGGTGGCAGCTATCACAGAGATCGATCCAGCCACTTCCAACACAGAACCAGATCAGATTGAGCCAGATTTCTTAGACGATCACACTATTCCTGATCTCAAACCCCTACCCACAACCTTAAAATACGCCTTCCTTGCGGGTCAAGACAAGAAAGTTCCGGTCATCATCAGTTCGCGATTGACCGAGGAGTAGGAATCTCACTTGCTAGAGATCCTAGAGAAAAACCGTAAGGTGATTGGCTGGAGCATTTCCGATCTCCACGGGATAAATCCCGCTCTGTGTTCGCACCATATTTACTTGGAGAACGAAGCCAAACCCTCTCGTGAATTCCAACGCCGGTTGAATCCAAATTTACGAGAGGTTGTGAAGAAGGAGATAGAAAAATGGTGCAACGCGGGTTTCATTTACCCAATCTCCGGCTCTAAGTGGGTGGCCCCAATCCATGTTGTCCCGAAAAAGTCGGGAATTCAGACGACCACCAACGAGGACGGAGAGGAGATCATGACGCGAGTACCCACGTCGTGGCGCGTTTGTGTGGATTACAGACGCTTGAATGCTGCGACGAAGAAGGATCATTTCCCCTATCATTCATTGATCAGATCTTAGAGCGACTAGCGGGGAAAGAGTTCTTCTGCTTCTTAGATGGGTTCTCGGGCTACAATCAAGTAGCCATAGCTCCAAAGGACCAGGAGAAGACCACATTCACATGCCCCTTTGGTACCTATGCTTTCAGGCGCATGCCTTTTGGGTTATGCAATGCTCCAGGTACTTTCCAAAGGTGCATGATTGTTGTATTCGTCGAAATGGTCGGTGAATTTCTGGAAGTCTTCATGGATGACTTCTCGGTCTACGACGATTCCTTCTATTCCTGTCTTAGGAATTTGGATCGAGTCCTAAAAAGATGTTGTGAGGTCAATCTGGTGCTCTCCTGGGAGAAAAGTCACTTCATGGTGACAGAGGGCATAGTGTTGGGGCATGTCATCTCCAAGAGAGGAATGGAGGTTGACCCTGCCAAGGTGGATGTGATCAGACGACTCCAGCCACCAACCAACGTAAAGCAGTTGCGGTCGTTCCTCGGGCATGTTGGATTTTATCGGAGATTCATTAAGGATTTTTCTAAGATTGCCCGACCGCTAACTGAGCGTTTAGGCAAAGACATGGAGTTTATTGTTGATCACAAATGTCTTGAGGCCTTTAAGCTTTTGCAAGGAATGATTATGGACGCACCCATCCTACAAGCCCTAGATTGGTCTCTACCTTTTGAGATCATGACGGACGCCTCAGATTATGCTGTTGGGGCTGTGTTGGGACAAAGAAGAGATGGCGTCCCATTTGCAATTCACTACGCAAGCAAAGTGCTTGATACCGCTCAACATAACTATACCGTTACGGAAAAGGAAATGCTTGTGGTAGTATTTACCTTGGACAAATTCAGATCTCACCTCATTGGATCCAAGGTAACTGTGTTCACTGACCATACGGCACTACGGTACTTGATGGAGAAGAAGGATGCGAAGGCGCGTCTTCTTCGATGGATTTTACTTATCCAGGAGTTTGAATTGGACATCCGTGATAAACCTGGAAAGAAGAATGTAGTGGCCGATCATCTTTCTCGTCTCGAAGATCTTAATACTTCCGAAGATTCACCAATTCAAGACTCCTTCCCTGACGAGTCGATTTTTGTTATCGACTCACTCCCATGGTACGCCAATATCGTGAATTATCTTGTCTCCAAGAAAGTTCCCGAAGATTGGCCCAAGAGCCAAATCGACCGACTGAAGTCCGACGCTAGACACTACCATTGGGAGGATCCGATCCTTTTCTTCGAAGGACCGGATTGTGTCTGGAGACGGTGTATTCCTCAGGAGGAATACCAGAGTGTCCTTTCTTTATGCCACAACTTAGAGGCAGGAGGACACCACTCCGGGAAGAGGACCGCATGAAAGGTACTTCAGTGTGGCTTTTATTGGCCGACTCTGTTTCGCGATGCCACCGCCTTCGCGAAGTCGTGCCCAGTATGCCAGAGAATGGGAGGAACCGTCAGTTCCAAGGATGAGATGCCAATGCAGCCGGTCATCATTTGTGATGTCTTTGATGCCTGGGGCATCGATTTCATGGGCCCATTCCCTGCTAGCCACAGGTTCGACTATATCCTTCTTGCGGTAGATTATCTATCCAGATGAGTGGAGGCTATCCCGACCCGAGCCGCAGACAGCAGAACTGTCTGTAAATTCATCAGAGAGAACATAATCTCTAGGTTCGGGATCCCCAAAATGATGATATCAGACAGTGGTATCCACTTTGTGAATCGGGAGATAATAAACTTCTGAAGGACTACGTCATCGAACACCGTGTCGCGAGTCCTTACCACCCACAAACCAATGGTATGGCTGAGGCGTCGAATCGGGAGGTGAAAACCATATTACAAAAGCTTGTCCGCCCGGACAGGAAGGACTGGTCTCAGATCTTGGATCAAGTCCTCTGGGCGTATAGGACGGCTTACAAGACACCGTTAGGCACCTCCCCATTCCGAATGGTATTCGGAAAGCTGTGCCATTTGCCCGCAGAGTTAGTGCACAAATCAGAATGGGCAATCAAGAAGGTCAACTGGAACACGCACCTAGGACAGAAGCAGAGAGACATGGATCTGAATGAGCTTGTGGAAGTCAGAAACCGCGCATACGACAACCGTTTGGTGTACAAGGACAAGGTGAAGCGTTGGCATGATAGATTTATCAGACGAAAGACCTTTATTCCTGGACAGAAGGTATGGTTGTTCAATGCTAGGCTGAAGATTTTCCAAGGCAAGTTGAAGTCTAAGTGGACAAGCCCATTTGTCGTCCGTACGGTGCATGATAGTGGATGTGTCGAGATCTCAGATCTCGTAGATGACGCATCGACATTCCTAGTGAATGGACAGCTGTTGAAGCACTTCGTCGAATCCAATGAGCAGTTAGTCCATGTTGAGGAGATTATATTCATGCGCGAGACAGATACAACAAATACACCTCGAGCCGCGTATGAGACATTGCAACAGTGAACTCCAGCCATCCGCAGCATCTCGAAAGATTCAGACCGACTCATCTGTATATATCATCATTCTTGTACATCCTATCCTTTCTCTCGTGACTCTAGTTACTCATCCTCGTCTCATTATATCATTATCTTGGACTATACTTAGGATGACCAGATCCTAAGTATAGGGGGGAGGAGTCACTTGAGTCGATTCTTTGTACATTCTCCAGATCACATTGGTCCTCATACTCACTTCCGTCCTATATTTAGGCTGACCTGAGCCTAAGTATAGGGGGGACCGATGTCCGCATTGTATATTCATCCACTTCTCTTCTTGCCCTCGTCCGCCCTATTTTTGATCTTCTTCTACACAGGCTGCCAGAGCCTAAGTATAGGGGGGCGGAACGAATTCTATACTTCCTATACTTTTCCCTCTCCTACGCTTAGCCCGAGCTATGTCTTTTTAGTCGCTCTTAGTGCTCTGAGGACATAACACATGCTAAGTATAGGGGGGCGTGTATATATTACATATATACTGTACCCATAGCTCGTACTTTCACGTATTTTCGCATATTTTTGTATATATTTACGGGGTGGGTAAAATTTGAAAAAAAAATTTGAAAAAAAATGATGAATGAAAGGCTTCTTATTTACTCTTGCATATCATTTCTGCATCTAAAAAGAAAAGAAAAAGAGTCTTGCATTTTCATTCATCTTCATATATGGATACTAGCAAGAAAAATTTGCCTGTTGGAGTATGTATACTAGCAAGAAGTCTGCAGCTGGATGACTTGGCTACACTAGTCAGGCATCCCGGGATAGGTTAGCTACACTAGCTACCATCCATTCTTTATTCTTTTCTCTACCCCCTCCTCTTGAGTTGGTCGCACTTGAACTTAGAAGGGAATACCCCGCTCCTCGAGGAAAGAGTTACTGGACCGGGTTATTAAGTTACCTTGTTAGAGGAGGCTGATTCCGAGTCATTTCTGATGTGGAGAGTTACATTTCACTTACACAGTACAAGTAAGAATCATAGTCATCAGAAATTTGCGTTTGAGGATTTGTTCTGACCTGACCGTTGAGGCGTCTTGAATAGAAGACTTGTGGAACTTAAAGTCTGTTAGGTCTTAAATTCAGATCCCAATAAGGTTCCGCCACACAATTAATCCAAAGGTCGAATCAAGCTCCATTTTCAACTTTTGTTCATGACCTTGGTATGGAACCCAAAATCATTTCACTCTTGCATTTCATTAGTTGCTCAGGGACGAGCAAGGTTTAAGTATAGGGGGTTGATGAATCTGTGATTCATCACTTCAAAAGTTAAAAATAGAGCCTTGTTCCCGAGTAAATAGAGGCATATTTCCCTTTATAATGCATAAATAGCATTCATGCATGCATACATAATATATGCATTTTAGCAGTCCATTTGCATTTAAATAAGAAGCTAAAATCCCTTGTAAAATATCCACTTGTCAAAATAACCTCTTCCTTATAATATGTACTTCCTAGTTAATAATATAGGGAAGAAAGCCAGAAATCCCCTTTGTAAAATAGCCAATAAAGCCGTAGAACCCCTAGACCATAAAATGCCCATAGATCCTTCATACCAGGTCTACTCACTTTTAGAATAATACACATTAAAAGACCTTTAAAATGAGACTAATTTCATCCAATTAGGAGCTCGTATGAAAAAGTTGGGTTTTTGGGCCTCTTTGTATACTACATGTATGTATATTTGTATCTTTGTATTTATGTATCATATTTGACCTCATCTCCGTCTTTGGTCAACATGAAACTTGTAGAACTCATCGAGATCTACAACTTTCATGTTTTGAGTTTGTCCAAATTCGGCCCCCTCCTCTCTCCACCCTTATTTCTTTGTCCAGCCAATCACAGCAGGCCACGTGGTGCCATCTGGTTGCACCACGCGGCCCGCTCCCCTTGCCCAAGCCGCCTCTGCTCTCGGCCGTTGGATGACACTTTCAATCCTACGGCCACAGGATGACCACGTACGCCTTTCACCTTGACCGTCAGATCAGATCCTCCGCCTCATCTCAATCGCCCGTTCGCGCCTCTTCCTCAGCGCGCCATGTGGCGCTTGTTGCGCCCTTGGATGATGCACTCCATCCCTCCATCTCAACTGCTCAGCCCGCTGTGCATCACAGCCCTTCGATCTTCCTCCGATCTGATCCCCGCCGCTCGTCAGCGCCCTCTCCTGCGCACGACACCTGGCGCCATCACGACCCTTGGATTAGGCCACTCCTGATGCAATCCACACCGTTCGCGCGCACTTTGCCCCCATCGTGCCACGTGGAAAGCTCCTGACCCTCAGATCGTTTCGCCCAGATCTAATCTTAATCGTTTCATCCCGCTTCGATCACCACCGTTGGATCACAAGATCCAACGGTGGAGACTTCGTCTCCTACCTCGGGAGCCCCTCTCTCCCACGTTCTCCGCCTTGCGGGAGGGGCATCCCCTTCCTATTTTCAGCCACGCTTCTTCCACCGTCCCCGAGCACCACAACCTCAACGATGTCCCCCACTCATCCCTGATCCTCATCAGCCACTCCATCACCCACGTCGATCTCCAGCTCTCTCCTCCGAACTCCCTAAACCTTGCTCCATCATCAGCATGGCCGAGACCCTCGACCTATAAATACTTGCCCTCCGGCCATCGTCGCACCCATCCGCCACCCCAGAGAGAAACCTTGAGCTCAGAACCTTCGATTGGTGACAACAATTGACCCTTTCTTCGAGCGAAGACAACTTTCTTCTCCGGCGAGATCCACGGCGAGCTCCGCCGTGTCGCAGCCTCCCTCCGCGAAGCTGCACGAGCTCGGGACCCTACCGATCCCTCGAGCGAAGACCAGGGACTCCAAGAGGAGCTCCGATCCCCAGGTAATCACCTCCACCTCCCTACTGATCTTCCTCCTAATTTTTCTTGTTTTTCTTGGATTTAATTCGCCACCTCCGGTCATTTTCTCGCCTCTATTTCACTCCGTCGAGCTCCGCGTCAGAGCTCTCAGCTTCGCGATCACCCCCACGTCTGCCGACGACACATTTCACCACCCATCGATCTCCAGCTCTGCCACTTGGCCGGAGCACCGTCGCCAGACCACCTCCCTCCGCCTTAGGCCTCGCCAGTCATTCACCCACCTCCACGATTGCACGCACGAGCTACGGCTCCTTCTCTAACGCTTGCAGGTGCCCATCTGTTCACTGATCGGAGCTTCGCCGGAGTCGTCTTCGAGCTTCGTCGCCAGCAGCATCCGACGACTTTCTCCAACTCCTGAGATCACCGTCGCCTTCACCACACCGCTACGCTTCTATTGGGATAGCTCCGACAAGTCGGAGAGCTTCATCGACACGAGGAAGGACTAGCGGAGCAAAGGCCTTATCGCTGGAGCCCCACCATCTCCTCCGCAGGCGGCAGAGGACCATCGGAGAAGGACCACCAGCTGCCGTTCGATCACCTTGATCGAACGGGTATCGTCTTGCCACGTCGCCCCTCGACCGAAGTTGCACAGAACCGTCGTATCGATCAGTGATCCTACGATCATCAGTCATCAACATCGCCAGTCAACCGGAGCATCACAGAGCCGTTGGATCCTTCTAGATCCAACGGTGTTTAGCGCGCCACGTCGTCATCTCAGGAGCAAGCTCCATCACCGTTGGATCATTCAACGATCTGACGAACGCATCTTCGCCACACGTCTTCATCCCTCAGCCGTTGGATCACCCTTGATCTAACGGTCCTGATCGTGCCACGACGACTGGTCTGAGCCTCTACCCCGACCTCTAGGCTCGGACCACCCGAATCTTCGCCGAACCTCACTCCAAACCTCCAAGGAGCCCGAGCCTCGATCCGAACCTATACGCACCACGCGAGAAGCACGTGCGGGTAAATTGCACAGCAACCCCTGGAGCTTTCAGATATTTCAAATCAGTCCCTGTGAAGCGCCCCACACGTGAGGAGCACATGCAGCCGTGGAGAAATTGCATTGAGTCCCCCAGCATTATAGGTAATTGCACTTAAGTCCCTGTCAGCATATTTGCTTTATGTAATTTTATTTTCCTGTATTGCATATACACCCATGTGTTTGCACGCATCCCTAGGTAGCATTTTACATCATTTTTAAATTCTAAAAGTTGCATTTTGTTGAGCAACTTGTCCTCTGTCTATTCTGCCACGTGTCATATTTTTGTAATTACAGTAGGATTTTCAATGAATTAATTGGTTGATTTGTGTAATATTTTGCCCAGTGACACCTTTTAATTTCTAATTAATTTTCTGTGATTCCAAGAATCCTTAAAAATTCACAGTAGCTCTAGGACAGTGACCTTAACATTGCATAAAATTTCATGTCATTTGCATACATATCGAGGCCTGAATAAATTGTTGAGTGATTTTCTTATTTAAATTTTATTGAACTCATTTTACATTGAAATTAAAATTTGTCAATTTTCCTGGATTCCTCATCATCAGATCTATCTAGGATAATTTTTGTTCCTGAAAACAACGTGCTTTGACATTTATTACAATTAAATTAGTGAAAATCACCCGGTATGCATGTTTAATTCACAGTAAATTCATTTAGTGTCTAAAAATTCCAAAAAATAGGTTAGTTCATTTTTATCATAATTAATCATCTGGCCAATTTTTAGAATTTTTGGACTCCATTTGATATCTTAATTGAATTAACTTCATATTGGCCTATTGGTTGCATGTGTTTTGCATAAAAAAACCGTAAAAGACCAAAAATATTTCCTCTCAAAATCGAACATCGGATTTTGCTAAAATTTGACCTAAGGAGACAGATGCCTCCCTGAGTTCGACCTTGGACTTCACCAAGTAAAAAAATTTTGCCGCTTGAAATTAACTCAAATCTAATTAAAGTGGTTTTTGATTAGCCCTCTCGTATCCGACTGCAATGAACACTTTAAATTAATTTGGACATTAATCTGACCGAATTAACTAAGGGTGCGGGAGCGCTCATCACTTGGCATATACATCATTTGCCTCCCATGAGGCATTGGTTCCTATTTTCTCAGCCGATTCCTCTTCAGTAAGAATATGTTTCTTGCATGTGGATTTCATGAGGCTCATGAATTACATGACCCAAAGCTCGTAGTTCATCCCATCCATCTTGACAATCGATGTTGGACCTTTGAAAGCTTTAGTGGTGGGAACATGATGAATCTCATATTCATCATGCTAAAAACCACATATTAAACCCCTGGCTTAATCAATCCAATAGAAATCTCCATTAATTTTTTATTTTTATCTTGTAGTATATTATATATAATTAACCTTAATTAATTGTATTTAATTTTCTTTATTTTTCTTTCAATTATTTTCTCATCAAAAACCCATAAAAATTAGGTAGAATAATTGTCTACAATTCACTGACCATTAAAAGACTAAAAGATACAAAAACATCTCAAAACCAAAAAGTCGGTATTTTTATCCCCCTTAAAAATACCTCCAAAAACACTTTTTGTACAAATGATCTCTTTTGGCTTTTTGTCCAACATAAAAATTTTAGATCTCGTCGAGACGAGCAACTTTCATGTTTTGACGTTTTTCTGATTTTACCTCTAACTATTTCTTTTGTATTTTTCTTTGTTTTTATATTTTGAATTTTCTGATTGCGCCACGTGGCGTCCTCTGGGCCGCCCACGTGGTCCACCTCCCCTTCCGACATCCGGCGCTCGCCCTGACCGTCAGATCTCCTTCAATCTGCCCTCATCTCATCCGTCCATCTCTATTTCACTTCCAATTCTCAGATCTGATATCAAATTTAATCCTCACCACCCGCACCGCCTTAGCCATAGCCCTCCGATCTGCTTCTCATCTTACGCCTATCATTGCTCCACGTCACTCCTTCATTTTCTGCCGTCGATGATCTCCTCAATTCATCTAATTCGTTCATCAATGCGTTGACCTCATCCGTTGGATCAGATCCACGATCTCATGCTAACCCTCCGTCTGTGCCATCATCCTGACCATTGGATTGCTAGATCCAACGTTACCGGTTCATCGTCTTCCTCCAGCACTGTCGTTCACCTACGTAACGCCTTACCCCCTTTCCATTTTAACCATCGCCGCCTATGCTCCCTCCTCGTCGTAACACTACCTACACAACCTCCATTCTTCCACCATCTTCGCGTAACCCCCAGGACCACCCTCCTTCACTCCACCAGGCGCTACCACCATCACCATTACACCCAACGACCACACGCCTCCTCCTCCTATAAAATCATCTCCCTTCGCTCCAAGAACCCTCGTCCACCAATCCATGGGTCGAGGCCATCCTCCTCGTCCCTCCGGTGACAGTGGAGGGCGACATTAGCTCCGACGATGGCCTCTTCGCCCCGTGTCGGCCCACGGCCGCCACGGCCGTGCTACGGCTGGATCCGCCCCGTCGAGCTCCGAGGCCCGGCTGACCTCACCGGGCAATGACCCAAGCGTCTCAAGGCGCTCAGCCCAAGCCAATTCCTCCGCCACCAACACCTTGCCCCGGCAAGGTGATCTTTCCCTCTGTTTCTCCTAATTTTATTGTCATTTCCACCATCGTCCACTTCCCACCGACTATTCCAACAACTCCGCCATATCACCCGGATCCTCGCCGACCATCTTCTTCTTCTTCACAACCCCAACTTCTCCGAACCACTTCTCCCTCGGCTCCCCCGGAGAAGAACCCCAAGGCCACTGCCTCCAGTCACCGTCGCAACCTCCACTCATCTCATAACTCCATCATTCCACATCACGCATGCTTCGGCTACATCCTTAACACCTGTAGGTATCTTCAATGGCCAAAGCTCGCGTCACCCCGCCGGTCTCGAATTTCTCCTCCGATGACCATGCTCCATCGAGCAGGTTTAGATGTCAACGGAGCTTCGCATTGGCTCCAGGACCTCCGCCAGACTTCGAACGATCTTCATCGACCTTCAGGCGAGCCAGTGGCGAGCGGTGGAGCTCCATCAATCGCATCGGAGCCCCGCCTCCTCCGGTGGACCGTGGTGGAGAAAGACGATACAGATACCGTCCGATCGATTCGATCGGACGACCATGCTGACATCGCGTCGACCATCTGAGCCTTCATGCTGAACCTACAGGCTCGGGTGGCTCGAACCAAGATCCGAGCCTCCAGCAAATGCCACGTCAGCCCGACCCAGCAGCGTCTCCCGAGCCTAGGCTCCTCACGTGCGTCGCACGTGAGGGTTTGGGCAATTTACACAAAAGACCCTGATAGTTTCGATAATTACAGAATTGTCCCCAGGAAAGTGCCTTACGTGCGTGCCTGGTAATTTACAAGGAGGCACTTAAAGTTTTGAATATTTGCAAAAAGATCCATATATGCTTGGGCAATTTACAGAGGACCCCAGGTAGTTTTTGATATTTGCATTTAGGTCCCTCCAAGGATCTAAATGTAATATTTATCTTTTTATTTTCTTGCATTTTATTTATAATTATGCCCCTGCATTGTTTTCAGCAAAACTTGAGCATCGTAGGTCCAAATTGCATGATTTTAGTGTCGCTTTGATCCTTGTTTCCTCATCAACATCATGACATATTTAATTTTCTCATCCGACATCATTTTAAATAAAGTGAGTTTTTGTGTTAGATGATGACCCTGCGCTACTTATCCTTGCTCTGATTTAATGACTGATTTTAATGTCGTGATCAAATTGACCCTGATTTCAATCTCTATTATGTTGCTCAGTTTCAGTGATATTTTTAGGCTATATTTGTAATCTGTTGTTCTGCATATAAGTTCCCTTGCATTATTCTCATGCATCATCCTATAATTGCATAAAATCAACTAAAAATTGCGTGCTCCATCTTATTGCATTGTAATTAACATAGTACTTCATGCATACTCTTGGAAACCTGAATCTAGAAATAATTCACACATGTGTGGAATTGATCGAAATTTGATAAATAGATGGAGCGGCTCATGTCCTTGTGATTGACCTTGGTAGACTTGCCAAGTATAAATACTCCACAACATTCAAGGATTGTGATTTTTGCTGAACCGAATTTGCCTCCTAAACTACGATATTTTTAGATAATTAAAGAGGCAAATTTAACATTCATCAGAACATCGACCTTGCTCTCTGACATAATGAGCGGATGAAGAAAATTAGGGATTTATATACCAATAGAAATTTGTCTACACAAACATATATAAAGTTGATAGCATGTATAGACTCAAGCAATCAAATCCATCACCACGATCGAGCCTCTATACGAGAGGAAACGGTGGAGGAGAGCCATAAGGGGATCCGCGACCAAGAGGAGTGTTGTGCAAGATGTCGTCGAGGTGGGGGTTATGCCTGCGCAAGCTGCCGCGAGAAGGGGGGCACGCCAAGAGGGCCGCTGCCAAGAGGGGGTGCCACCGAGAAGGTGGGTCGCTGCCACTGAGAAGGGGGGGGGGGCAGGTGCGTTTGCGGTCGGCGATGAGAGGTGGGCTTTATAAAGGGAGGGTTAGGGTACAAGAGCTCCATCCTAGGACCGCTGCTCTGATACCGTATTGGGAAAATGAAAGAGTCATTTATTCCTGAGAACCCTAGGCTCTCTTATATAAGGGAGAAACTTATGGGTAAATTACATAAAACATACATAAGAAAAGATAAATAGAGAAATTACATAAAACACAAACATATCTCTACAACTATTAATAAACATAGTGATTATTAGTATCTTTAATTGATATTTGATAGTACTAATGATAATGATTAAGAGCAAATGACACTTAACCATCCACAACTTCTTTTGTTTCCAAAATTCATAACAATTCGCAATGGCCTCAGTCGTAGATGGTAACATGCAGATGAAGGAAAATTGCCACAATAGACAGCCTTGCAGATATGATATGAATGCATTTATTATGTACACCATATACTTATTATAGGATAATGCCTGAGTTATATGAGAGTATTTCTAGGGGAATGCCGCTTCTTAGGGATTTTTTATCATGTACTCCAGTTTTATTCATGGCGAGATATCTCTTTGACATGTTTTTTTGCCTACGACAATGATGGAGTTTTCTTGCATAACTCATTGTTTTGTATGTGTGATTGCTTTTTTGTTTGGATCATTTCTCTTCAGATAAACTACAGAGCTATATATATTTCCCTAGACCTCCAGAAGAAGCTGAGATTTATTTTCTATTAACTCGATAAAGGTGAGAATTGGGTCTATAAGTAGACAACAATTGAACAAATCCTCAATTATAGATAAACATCAACCACGTAACTCAAGGATTACATAGAAACCCTTCAACGTGAAGGAAAAAACACAAGGAAAATCTCCTAGCCATCTCTGGCTACTAGGTTTTTTGTTTTCTTTTTTATACTTCCAATGAAGGAGCGAGGGTTTCAAATATGTCCCAATGTAAGGCAAATCCCCTCCCAAGATATGCTTACCCATTTACATGGCGTTCAATACTCCTGCTCAAGTTGGGCATATGGATCAAATATACTGAACTTGCCAACATTCTTCTCATACTTGGTAATTGGCAACCCCTTAATGAAGACTCATCAACTTGTTCTTATGTTCCTATATATGATATCACCAACTTCCTTAGAATCGATTTTCTCTCAAAAGAAGTCGCAATCAATCCCAATATGCTTTGTTCATATGACACAGGGTTGTTGGAAACATTTATGATAGACTTGTTATCATAAGAAAACCACGTAAGCTTTTCAAGATCAACTTTGATGTTTATTAAAATGATCTAAATGCTTTGTAATGCCTATTGCCACCACTCTGTACTCAGCTTCAACACTTGACTTCACACTAATAACGCATCACTTACTCCGCCAGCTTACAAGGTTGCTACCTAGATATACACAATATGAAGTCGAATATCTATTCATGTCAACACACCCAACCCAATCGAAGATATTGTTGCATTCGACATAAAACTTATCATTTTTTATTAAAATAAGCCATTTTCCAGGATTGTTTTTATATACTAAAGAGTGTGATTTACTACCTCTATGTGCAGATCAGTTGCTGCATGCATAAATTAACCCACCACATTTACATCATATGTAATGTCTGGTCTGGTGAAGTTGAGATTAATAAGCTTCCTTGCAAGTCTTTGGTGTTGGATTTCTAGATCTCCATCAAGTTGTTTTCCATCATTGATTCCCAACTTGTGATTTTCCTCAACGAGAGTAATGAAAGGTTCACATCCCAACTTTCCATTTTCCTTTAAGAGATTCATACTATACTTTCTCTGACCCAGAACAAGTCTGTCCTTTGATCTTTCCATTTAAATGCTAATAAGTACTTCACGTTAGCAAGATCATTCAAGTCAAATACTACCATAAATTCTCCTTTCAATCTTACAATCTCCTCTTCATCGCCCCCCTAATGATCACGTTGTCAACATAGACAAGAAAAAGAAAAACTTGATTCGTTCTCATCTTGATAAAAAGAGTATGATCCCCATTTACTTTGTGATAGTCCAATCTGATTATTACAACTCGAAAATTCTTGATTTAAGCCATGGGCGATTGTTTCATATCATGTAACGTCTTCTTTAAGTTGCAATACTTTCTTGCCTTACATACCTAGGTGACATATGCATGTGAACTTATTCTTAGAGATACCCATTCAAAAATTCATTCTTTATGTCTATCCAATGAAGTTTTCATTTCTTAATAAAATAAAAGAAAGAAAAACATATACCGTATTTATTTTCGCCATAGGGGCAACAACACTTTCCTGCCTTTTCATATCCATATGACATATACATGTAAACTTTTTCTTGGAGATCTCTATTCAAAACACATTCTTTACGTCCATCTAATGAAGTTTCCATACTTTTTTATCATAACAAGAGAGAAAAACGGACACCATGTTCATTTTCGCCATAGGGGTAAAAGTTTCCATGTAATCAACATCATATTTTTGACTAAACCCCTTCTCTACAAGTCTGGCTTTGTATTTCTCCACTTATCCATCGGGCTTGTACTTTATGGTGTACATCCACTTAACCGACCATATGCACTACTTTAAGGATGTCCGCAATATCCAAGATACAGTTTTTTTAAGAGCTCACATTTCTTCTTCCATGGCACAATTCCACCGAAGATCAACAAACTTTTGCAACATTACTGGAATCACAGACCAAGACAAAGAAGTTATAAAAATACATGTAATTTTTATTGCATTTGAAATAGCCAACATATCCATTTATATAATATATGGTGTAATCCGCATATCTGGATGGAAGTTTTATTTGTCTTTGTATAATAAAATCTTATTCAATGATAATTTGTTCACCAATCCCATCACCTTCAATATGGCTAACATTATCAAATTTCAAGATCACCTTCTACTGAAGAGCTTGGCTCGTGGTTTGTGAAATGGAGACTTGGATCATTTAATAGCAAATCGTGGTTTAGGGATGGATCAAGATCGGGATTGGTTTCATAGCAAGTAGTATAAAGCTGAGCTTCTTGTTGATGTGTCATGTAGTACTTTTTATAATGCCAATGACGTTCTTGGGGCTCCCTCCTTTCTGGCCTAGCACTTTTGTGATAGATTATCAGATGTAGTTGTCAATATAAAAAAACTCATGGGCATATCCTTCACCATTGCCCTTAATCTCCCATTAAAGGATCACATTTGAAAATAAGACTCGTTTTCAATAGACGTCCTTAATCTCCCATTAAAGGAACACACTTGAAAACAAGACTCTTTTCAATAAAGGTGACGTCTATTATCATTTATATTGCTCCATTTTCAAGATTGGAACATTTATATCCCTTTCGAGTGGGGAAATATTCGAAAAATAGTCTTTTGTTCGCTCGTTTATCTAGCTTTTTTTGCATTATGTGTGTAATTGTGAAAGGTAGCATATACATTAGAAAGTCTTAAATGAGAGACAAAAAAGATCTTGGCTGAATTATTACAAATGAAGTTTTTATATTTAGCATTCTTGAGGGAATCCTGTTAATGAGGACGACATTGGTAAGGACAACATCACTGTAGAATTTCTTAGTGAAATTTTGCTAGAAGAGAAGAGAAAGGCTCTTCTAAATTCTAGGAAGTATCTATTTTTTATCTCGTTAACCCCATTTTATTGAAGGGTATAGACACAAGAGATCTCATGAACATTCCCTTTCACATTAATGAAATCTACAAGTGCTTTAGACATGTATTAGAAGCATTGTTAGATTTGAACCGCTTACCCACTTTCCTATTTTGTATCTCAACTAAGCATGCAAATGGATACTGATATATCTATATTAGATCTATCACCATATCCGTTTTATGCAATTGTGACCTCTGCATCCGTATCCGTTTTAAAATGGATACAAATAGGTATCAATTTGATATATGCAAACATATGTATCTTTATATACATTTTTATATATCAATATAGTTGTAGATTTATTTTTAACCATATATAACATAATTATATATCTTCATTCACCATATTTGGTAGATATTTTATGGTGCAAATCGTGGACACGCACAAACACGATCAATTACGTAAGCAGTAGCACGCGACATATGAATTTACAAGGTTCATCCATAATTGGGCTACATCCTTGGGCATCGGCAATCGTTTTTAACCATATGGAGAAGAAGAAAATACAGAGGATACTAAGAGCCCTAACCCTAAGGGACTTATATACTACTCCCATATAAAGGATCCCAAACTCAAACGGATCCATATGCTCATTCATTTTCCTCGAATAGTAGAAGTTAAAACAACAACACACCCAAGGACGCCCAAGGAATAAAACTATACAACGTATATCTTCTCATTCATTTTCCTTGAATAGTAGAAGTTAAAACAACAGCTTTAATAAGAAGATAATATAAGCCATTAGAAACCAACCAGTCCCAATACTCCTCCATGTTTCAAAGTCCTGCAACATACCCTGATCAACATAAAAAATTAGTTCATACTTTAGTTTTTTAGTTATCTTGCTAATAGAAAGAAGATTTAAAGGCATGTTTGGAACATGGAAACTGTAATGTATTAAGAACTGATTAAGAAGAGGGACACTTCTTCTGGTATAGTGTCATGGGATCCATCATCAAGAGCCACATGATCCTTACTAGAAGTCAATTTATATGCTTCGAAAAGTTTTGGATCGTGGTATATGGTTACTGGCACCACTGTCAATTATCTATTCTTTACTCTCATCATCACATGCGACATTACCTTTCTTATGAGCTACAACTACAAGGGCATTGTTTATAGTCTTGACATCATATGGACTCTCCTCTCGAGTGCTTATCATGCTTAGATAGGCTTGAAGTTCATGAATTTGGTCTGGAATAATTTTCTTACTTCCTCCGCCACTTTGCTCTGAGGCACTGACCACAACCTTCTTGATTTTCTTATCGGACCATCCTCGTAAGTGGTTTTTTGTCTAGATAATGTTTCCAATAGTAATCAATCTCATAATCATACCTTCTTGCATGAGCGCACTCCTATTCTACTTTCCACCATTATTCCCTCAAGAAATGAGTGAAGATCGTTTATTATTCATGATTTCCTTCTCTGTTCCTCGGCCCCCACATGATGATAAACATCTTGAATACTAGGAATAGTAGGAGAATTCAGTATCTGACTCCTAACACTCTCAAAATCTTGGTTTAGACCTTCTAGGAAGATGAATGATTTATTCTTTCACTATATCACAGAAAATTTTCAGATCAATGTACACTTCCAGAATTCTTCGGAGTGGTAATCCAAATCTTCCCATTTGGACTCAATACACCATAGAAAGCAGAAACAAGCCAGTTCTCGCTAATGAATGTTGTAGATCTCTCGAGTTAGCTTATAAATTTTTAAGTCATTTTTTCTGGTCATACATGCTCTCAAGAACCATCTTATGTTCCGGGCCAACCTCTTTTGAAGAATGAGGTGATTTATATCACTTGAGACAGAGTACACCAGCTAAGTATTTACTTGGTTGTCTTCAAGATACCATTTATCACGAAAGGTTCTTATCATCTTGCCTAGTAATAAAGACGTTGATATATTTGTTTATATGTCTTGAATCCTATTTAATCCTGTAGACAAAGTTCTATTTGATTTGGAATTCAAAGTCCCATTTCTTTAGGATACGAAGCCCTGTTTATTTTGAGATTTATTCTTGTAGGAGGAAGTACTATATAATCCTCAACATGGTTAGCATTTTAGATCATTCTTTGTACATTCTTCTTTCTCAAATAGTGAAAATCGATCATTGCCGCTTAAGTATGTAGCCTAGTTACAGTTGAACCTTCTAAATCTGTGTCTTCGTGCTTGCTTGATTAATCGTTTTTGTCTATTCTACTTCCAAGATTCGTAATAAATTGGTATCGGAGTATTAAGTTCCATGAGGATCATCAAGTAAAATGACCTCATACAATCTGAAGATCGTGAAGTTCACAGGGAGGAGCGGATTAGGTTTATGTCATATCAAGATGGATTCCCTTATAAAGCAACAAGGCATTTGGGCACCATTGGACCATGGAAGATCGAAGGAACTCGAAACCTCCAAGTCGATGGTGCAAGAAGAGAAAGCACACTCGATGATCATGTTATCTTCAGTGGATGGGATTATCGCAGAGGTCACCGATGAGGATTCTGCGGTAGTTTTGTAGTTGCGACTCAAAAGTCTGTACATGACAAAGTCTCTGACCAACAAGTTGTTATTAAATCGATGTTTGTTCTCTCTCCGCATAAAGGAAGGCGTGTCTTTTAAAAAAGATCTAGACCTCTTAAATGCATTGTTGATGGATTTAAGAAACGTATACGTTAAACTTAAAGATGAGGATGTTCCTTTGATTTTGTTGATTTCTCTTCCGCTATTGTATGTAAATTTTACCCAATCATTTATTGTGGGAAGAAAAGAGAACCCTAGAGGAAGGTCACATGAGTGTACATATACATGAACTTCAAGATATGGCTACCGAGAAGCAAGACTCTGATGTTGCAGGTTGGTTATGACTTATGAAAAGAGTCATGCCAGTTTTAACTATGCGAAGCTGAAGCCCGTGTCGAAGGGTCACAATTCTAGAGACATCTGTAATTACTAGAATAAATACCCGGATATTGGAAGAAAGATTGCCTGAAGGCCACAATTGTTGTAGTGGCACAAGGATGCAAATATTCTGATGATGATGTCATGTATTAGAAGGTGACCGACAACACATGGATTCTTGATTCATGTTGTTCTTACCATATTAATTCTAATGAAGATTAATTCTGCACCTATGAGAAGATAGATGATGGAAACATTTTCATGGAAAATTATACATCATGCAAGATTGTAGGAATTGGCTCTGTGAAGATCAAGATGCATGGTGGAGTTGTGAGGGCAATGATAGAACTTCGACATGTTCCTGATATGAGAAAGAACATGATATCCATTGGAGTTTTGGAGTCTAGAGGATATAGGTACAACGCTGAAGGCAGAGTTATACGGGATCAAAGTTACGGTGATTGTCATCAAGCAGAAGAACATGCATGTCATGTAGGGGTCTATAGTTCCTATGGTAAGTCTAAACATTATTTGGATTTTCTTAACATCAGCAGTTGACAATAGCCCCAAAGAGGGGTTGGTGGCAGCATGGTAAAGCTTTTCAATGGATTTAATTCAAGGTAGAGATTGTTGATATGCCTTGGGTCATATTTAAGCTTGCAGGCAAAGTCCTATTCGATTTGGGTCATATTTGCTTTTAGGATTTGAAGTCCTTTTGTTTTGGAAATTATCTGTGTGGGAGGAAGTACTACAAAAACCTCCATAATATTAGTGTTTCGAATTGTCCTCTGTATTTTCTTCTTTCTCTACATAGTAAAAATCGATCGTTGTCGTTCGAGGACGTAGTCCAGTTACGGGTGAACTTTGTAAATCCGTGTATCTTGATGCTTGTTTGATTGATTGTTTGTGCGTATTCTGCTTTCACGATTCACACCAATATCCTATCCTACTGCGACCGACAATCGCCATCTCCACAACCACAGACCATATAGGATCGTTGTCTTTAGTCAACTTGATGGTAGTGATTTGGACGGACAGATTTTCCATCTTTTCGCTCCCCCAACTATCAATCTTATTGTCTGTCACCATTTGGAAGAAAACCAAACAAAAAGGGAGGAGGATATAATCCTTACTCAAAGATAGTCATGTGCAGACGAAGCACACGGCGCTGGTTTCCAAATGGCTAGAGAAGAAGCAATTCTGGATGCGCAATCTGGATGTGCAATTCAGGTTGCTCCGGATAAGCTATAATAGATAGAGATAGGATCGCCTGCTGTGCCATGGGCTGCAACAAACTCTGCTGGAGGCTCGGGATCCGCTCGATCTTGATCGAGCAGTTCCCACGAATTCACATGATCCGGGCCCACAAATAGTGCGAATTCGTGGGAACCGCTCAATCGGTTCTAGGACCTATAACAGAGTCTGTTGTAACCCCTGACACAACAGACGATCCAATCTGATACTAGATATGCCCCAAGGTAAGGTGGATCTCCTCCCAAGATCCACTTACCCGTTTACATGGGACTGGACATCAACAATGGCCCATTAGCCCGATAAACGTACAACTCTAACATGTCCAGAGCAAGAACTGCTGCATAACACTGAAGAATTAATTGTCGGCGTCATTATTTCAAGATTGCCGATGTGCCAGTCTTCCACACCCACTCAAAATTTATATTCTCAACATGTAGTTCAATTGAGTGTAACGTCTCGGGCTTAGATCTCCGGTCCGTTATCGAGGAAAATTGACCCTGACAATTAGTTAGGTTCGGACCCAAATGGATCTGTTGACAACCACCCAAAATACGTAAGCCCAAGTTGTTAGGTAGTAATCGCCACCACTTATAAACCACATCCATACTTTGTGAGTTTTAGATGTGGTACTATGTTTTGGGGGTATGGGTGTTACACTGAGTGAATGGCTTCCATATTTTAAGATGTTTCCTTCCATGCACGCAATAGTGCGCCTCATATCCAAAGAAAAGGACAACCAGGTAAACAGATGTGTGGGGGGATACAGAGAAGGGTCGGACTACTTACACCACAGAAATCCATTTATTTAAAATTCAGAAGTATCAGTGACTCAAGTTTGTGCAAGAACACTTAATTTATCACATAAGCTTTTGCATTTCGGATTTGAGACTCCAAAGCCTACAACCAATTTGGGAAGATGAGTTTCCGTAAAGAAAAGTTTGAACAAAGTTTCAGAAGTTTGCATAGATTAAGCTTTTTGTGAATATTTTCGTAAGCAGCATTTTCTTTTCTTTTCTCGAATTCATCTGCCATTTTTAGTGCATCTTAAGTTTCCTTTAAATGCTAGTAGACTTCATAGAGAAATCAAGGCCAATAAAGGAAGGCTGCCTTATTGGCATGTCCATGCTAGTAGACTTCATAGTGCATCTTAAGTTTGTTTCTATCTTCACCATCGATGTTATGGAATGCTTTGCCTTTTGAACATTGGCATGTCCATGCGAGTTCGTATTCATATTGATGAACGACTTGTAGTTTATTCCCATCTCTGTGCCCGAAACAGTTGACCCATTAGAGAAACCAATGCCAGAAGTGTCCGTCAACAAGGCACTCACGGTATGATCATTATTTTGTATTTTATAACCAGTATGGTACAGTTCAATTTCTCTAAATTAACTTTCATTTAAGTTTTGTTCAATTTTGGGTGCAGAAGCATGCCTCACATCACAGGCTTCTTTCCATGGTTAGTTTTTTCTGTCTATACATCATCATTTACATTCAAATTTGGCATCTATATATCTTACTCGACAAGTTTCTTGCATTTTCCCTTCTGAATATCGGTGGCTGGATTTCTGTATCTATCAGACATGTTAGCGAAGATGGAGGGCGTAATCGCGGTGTTGGGAGATGATGATGTCATTGTGGATTCCCTCCACCTATGAAAGGGAAGTGAGGCATGTTCTTGCTCTGTTTTGCAGAAGGTTAGTTTTTGTTAACGCAGCAATGTGAAAGCATGTCTGCTCTTTCTCTTTCCATGTTTTGATTATGCATGGAAATTTTATAAATAACAAAAGAAAACTAGGAGTTAGAAATAAAGTGCAGAAACGAACCAATTGTAGGGAATGAGAGTTCGTTGGATGCGTATGGTTGTTGGGAATGTAAATATCAAGAGCAAACTTGGAATCCTGTATTGTATCAGAAAGTTAAGCCTATTTTAGTAAAAGAATCAGTGAATCAGTAAAAGAATGTCAGGCTGAAACTTCTGATAAAAACAATGGAGTCAACAATACAATGCTGGGGGTTAGAACATGAGTAACACCTGCTAGTGGAAGCATGGGACGAACTCGATGACGCCCTAATCAAGACAAAGGGCAACCAAAAGCAACTATCACGAACAAATGAGCAAGCAAAACCACAAAATACAAGCAACCACAAACACACAACGATTTTAACGTGGAAACCTTCAAATGAAAGGGGGAAAAAATCATAGGGCCTTCTTGACCCAAAACTACTCCACTATAGTTGGAGACTAGCAAATGACCCACGTTTCACTGCGGGAAGATTCAAATTTGATCTTAATTATTTGTGGATTGAAGTAATAATTATTTCTATAGCAATTAATAACGGTAAATTATATTTTGAAACATTAATTTTATGTATACGATTTTTTCGATGGCTACCAAATCATATTTGAATATCATTATATATTGAGATTCTTCAATTTAATGTAAGAAGATGTTACGAAATATATTCATCTTTTGAAAGGTAATTTTATTATTATCTCTAAACCGATATCTTTTTTAAAAATGGAGCTGATTTTAGATTTTAAATGAAGTAGATTCGTTGAATACCAAATTGGTAGTCACATTTTGACATAACATCACAACGTTTTTAATAATAAAAATCTTTCTACAAATGTCTGCCATTTTTGAACCTTATCCTAAAATTGTCGCCATATTACTTTTGATATATTTCCTCGATAGTAGATAGACTCCAAAAAAGTACTTTTTGTGTTATTTATACATTACATGCATATGGATGTACGTGATGAGAATGATAATTGGATCATGCATCTTTTATTTCATAATTATCATAGAACTAAAAATCCACATTCATTTATTTTACAATAAAATTGTATATATCTAATCAAATTAATGCTTTAAAAAATTAATATCTAACATAATTTCTTACATAATAGATATCTATATATTATAGGTATATGTATGCATCTGATGAGAATGAAGTTTGGACCACATATCTTTTATTTTATAATTATGAGATATCTAATTGTCCGTAAACATTTATTTTACACCAAAAAATGTATATCTAAATGAAGTAATGCTACTGAATTCAATTTGTAGTATAAGATTTTTAAAATATGTATTACAAATTAATAAACATAAAATATATGTTCAAAACAAACATATATACACTCATTTTATTCTCTTTGTTCATAATTGAAAATACGTATCTATTTATAGATAAAAATGAATTATGTAAAAAAGCATATTTATACATTAACGATCATCAATATCAAAAGTACAAGAGGTATAATTCACATAATTAGATTTTTTTATATACAAACTTAACATGTATATAATAAAAGAATTCTTTTTATGAGATATATAATTTTCAAAATTATATTCTAAAATAATTAATTAATGGTATGAAGTAAGTTAAAATGATATGGATAAAATCCTAATTCTAAATATAGAATATAGTTACACGAGGGAGAGAAGTAGGAAAAGAAAGAGATCATGACGAATGGAGGGAGGGTGGGAGAGAGAGAGGTGTCCATATAAGGAGAAAGTACGGAGAGAGAGAGAGAGGCTGTCGGGTGGACCCAGAGAGAGAGAGAGGTGATTGGAAAGATAGGAGCACTAGGGGTGTCTATGGGGTGAGTACCCGTCCCATTTGATCGTGACCCGTCCTGCTCCATTGGTATTAGATCACGGGTCGACCCGCTCCATTCCAACGGGTACCCAATGGTAACGGGTATCCGGTTAATGCCAATGGATATTGGCTACCCGTGGGTACCGTGGATACCCGTGGAGATAAAGAGAGACACTTTTAGTGAAAGGTGACAAGTATAAAAATGCAAACGATATATCCAACTATGTATATCCATATCTATATCATATTCATAATGAAAACATCGTGACATGCAAATCTCAATGGTACAGAATGCATTCGATAGGGATATATAAATAAATATAGATAAATAAATTGATGAGGATATATAAAACTATGTGGATAATGTAAACTATATGAATATATGAAATTGGAAGGAATACAATCAAATACGGATCCAATAATGATACATTCATGTAGGTTCATCCTCGTAACGAATCAAATACGGATAAATAAGATGTAAACATATATAATCGGATGACAACATGACAAACGATATATAAGTATACATTCCTATTCGTAAATAATTGTATTAGTTATCACTACATTTGGTTATCGCAATGTGTGTCTACGTGTGTGTATGCTTGTGTGCGTGCACATGTGTGCGTGTGTGCGTGTACGCATGGGTGTGGGCATGCACGCACGCATGTGGGCATGGGCATGGGCATGGGCACGAGCGCGAGCGCACGTGCCCATGTTGGTGGGTGGGTGCGCATGAGCGTGTGCGTGTGGGATACAATTCACATTCAATTGTATTCATTACCATCATGTTTGGATGTCATGATGTATGTATATCGATTTAGATCGTATCCGATTCATTATCATATATCTTAATTCAAATGTTGACATATATATATTTTGATTTCAAAATGGATACATATATGAGCCCTCCCATACATATAAATTTTATCTTATCTATACAATTTTGATTCTATTATTTTTCCTATCTAATTTACATCTATTTCATACCAGCATTTATTTTTAATGATTTGGCAATATATTTTCCATACTCACCAATATTTGTATCCGCATCCATATCTATATTTTTAAAATAGATAAAAATAATGCAGCATCTATATTGATATTTGTATCTAATCATTCACATTTTTGTTAATCAATGATAATGGAAGCTTCCAACTGGATACCCGCGGGTACCCGTCGGGTTTTTTATATGGGGCACGGGTCATGGCATAGCGGGTACCCGACCCATCTTTTTAAACGAGTACCTGAGAGTTTAGGGTCAAAATGAACGGGTCAAACCGGGTACCCATTGATCCGGATATTTTTGAACACCCCTAGGGAGCACACCTACACCGGAGAGGAAAAGGGAGATCAGAAATGTGCAGGGTGGAGAGAGCGCCACATGTCAGCTTGAGAAAGAAATTTGAAAAACTCAGTAATAGTATGTGTTACAGATATGCCCTTTCCCAAAATGACATGCATGCCAATCTCTTTTGTTTGTATATCAAAAAATAAATGCCACTACACAAGGTAATAGGAGAAAAAGAAAAGAAATCACCATGAATGGAACCCAAATCCATAGCCCTCTTCCAAAGAGGGTTTACCAATGTGTCTTCCTCTGTCACCTACGTTCTTGCACAACCAAGCACCATGGGAAGAAGAGGGAAACCGCCAGAGACCTTTATCAAGTCCGCACACAGAAGATTGGAGTGGAGTTAGGGCACACCAAGATGATGCCCTAACTTTCTCTCTTGTGTTATGATCTCTAGAATGAGTGAGTTTTGCTCCTAGATAGCATAACAAAAGGAGGAGTATCACCTAAGACAAGTGGGACCCTCCATAAGTGTTGGAAACTCATTTTTTCACTTGCAATCTGTTACCTGCTATGACATATATGCCATAGATGTCACATACTTTGAGTCCAGAGACCTACCTGCTATGGTCTCCAGGTCATCTGATGTTCTTGTAGAGGTTGACATGTTACGCTTCCTGCTTCTGTTAGCCTGGCTTGCTGCAGTTTCTACTTCTGTTCAACCCCACCAGTCCATAGCACCCACTTCTATTCAACCTCCCCTTCTATGACCAAGGTCACTTGCTGCAACAACAACGTCACTTGCTATGCATCAATACACATGGGTAGAATCTGTAGTAGGTCGACCGCCTACTACCAACATACAATGCAATCGGAAATAGATGATGGATGTAGAGTAGAGGTATACTTACATCGCCTTCCAGCTCTAAACATGAGGATGTGAAATAGAAATTGTAAACTTAATTTAGATAAGTACAGACCATCCTAAATAGGAAATTTACTAGCATTGCAAGCACAATTGATTTGACTAAGTCCAATGATCTATAGGAATAAGAATTGATATTAGGACTTTGGACATAGTTTATATTGGCATAAGCAAATAGAAGTAAAATCCCAGATGATCTACCATTGACATAATCAACGGAAAATGGAGGCAGAAAAATCAAAACATGAGAAAAATAAAAAGAAGGAAAGAAACAACAAAAGAGTAAAAAAAACTACGAGAAAACAATGACATAACCGTGGAAATCTCGCCCCACACAGAAGTGGGTCGAAATAGATCTCAACTAGTGTCAATTATTACAAAAATTATGTTTGTTGAATAGATAAAATTCTAGTGCTGGAAAATAAATTAAGCCCTGCACTACAATAAATCTCTCAGGCTCAAGCTCTCTTCTTCATGCATCATTTAAAGTCGCTTCGTCTAGTAAGGAGACAACCTTTAATAATCACGAGCTACCCACCAATCAAAGATGGTGCTCATGTGAACCAAGACTTCTGCTAGTAGAAGATCATAGTACAAAAGCATGCAAAATTTAGCAAGTAAATAAGCAATGTAAGTAAATACACAAGCAAACACACAAATGATAGACATGGCAATGAAAGGAACCTAGTTAGTCATGCCTCCTTGGTAATGACACCATATTGATAGCCCCCAAAACTAGTAGTAGTACCTGAGGATTGATCAAATAAAATTTTTTCAACACTTATTTTTATTAGGCAAGTGTACCTAGGTCAAACAAAAGAAGGGGATTTACTCACTTGTTGTGTCAAATAAATACTTTGTCTATGTGCCAAATGTGCAATTGCCTATGTGTTTTTGTGTTTTATGAAATTTTAACTATTTTTAAATATCTTTTTAAAATTTAAAATGTTTAGTTATCAATTAAATTTTAAATATACTAACAATAGAATAGAAAATTATATTAATGCAAATAATTATTGTATATATTGAAGGAGGATAAATATATTTTTAGTACAATAAAAATTCCTCAAATGAAACCTAGACTCATCTCATCATAACTATGGATTTAATTTTAAACACAATGAAAGTGATTTTGATTGATTTTGAGTTCATATGGAGTATATATAGAGCTTTCAATTTTAGCTTTACGACTTTTTCAAAGTGTTCTTTATTTTATTATATATGAGGTTTATTTTTGAAAATATTTTATTTATTTAAAACACATTTATATGTACAGGTTTCAAGAAGAAAATATTTTTATCTGAGGTTGAATTAATGATAAATAAAATAGAACAAGATATGTGTATAATGAATGAAATGAATATGTACAATGTGAAATTGGTTTTCTGATATTTTTATAAGTTAATGACCTTACCCACCCCTAATTTATTCATTGTCGACATTGTCAATACTTGACCTGATTTTGGGGCTTCGGATCAGTTTCTATCCATTACATATATGCAGCCTTATTTATTTCATTTTCTTTTCTTCTTTATTATTTTATTTGATTTAAAATAAATGCTCTGTATACAATATTAACAAATGATGCTAGATTGTTAAAATATGAGAATAGTAATACTTACATGTGTTTAACTAAGGATTTTAAGCCAAAATGAAAGAATAAAGATGATGAATTGGTGATTCATCAATGGATTGTCTTGTAATCGTTGAAAATCTTTATATAGAGTGGATAAAGCAATTTTGAAGGATAAACTAATGGAAATTAGAAGATTTTGTTTGGGATGAACTTAATAGAAGAAATGATAGGAGGATGGAGAAAACAAATATTTTTTCGAGAGTTACCTTATTGGAAAGATTTACAAATTATTCACAATCTTGATGTAATGCATATTGAGAAAAATGTGATGGAGAATATTCTAGGAATTATAAATATCTTTGAAAATGGAAAAGATACATGAAGTAGACACGATTTAGTCCAGTTAAATATATGTAAAGATTTGTATCCAATTGAGATGTACAATGGATGCATAACAATACATGGAGTAACGTACACATTATCAATGAACAAGAACGGAATAAAATATCAACCTTCTTGAAAAATATTAAAGTTTCTGATGGTTTTCCTTTACAATTAGGTTGATATGTTAATGATGGAGAGCGAAAAATCAGTGGATTCAAAGGTCTTGACTATGATGTATACATGAAAGTTTTTTTCTCATTTAACTATCTGAGGAGTTTTTGGAGATGATATTGCTAAACCTTTGAATGAATTAAGCCAGTTTTTCAAGAAAATATGTTCAAAGATATTGGATCCCTCTATGTTAGACAGACTAGAAAATGATTTTTTAATACATCGTGCAACCTTGAACGAGTATTTCCTCATTTTTATGGTGCTTTTCATTGTTTATTTGGTTGATGAAGACAAAATTATTTTACTTCTTCAATATCAATATTATTTTTAATAAGGCACAACCAGAAGGGTATATTGTAGAGGGACATCTCTGTGACGAGTGCAATAAGTATTGTGACACTTATATATAAGGTAGAAGTACTAGTTTGATAGATTCGAAAAAAAGGATAATGGTGATGTAGAAGAAGTATAAGGCATAGATAAATTATGGATATATAAAAAAAGGTAGATAAATAGTGAAAGGGATCAGAAGAACCATATTGTGAATAAAATATGATCAGAAGAACCATATCAGATAAAGAAAGGGATCCTATTCATTATTACATATTTATGCATATTAATGAAGTTTGACTAGTTATTTGACGAATGAAATGTGTTACTGGGTCCTAATATCCAAAAATCTACATTTATTGAATGGTTTAAATCACATCTTTAGAAAGTAAAGGACATTGGTGACAGTCGTTTCACAAAAGAAATTTAATTTCTTCCACGAACTTTATACTCATAGGTTGTTTCCCATTCGAGATACATTGTTAGATTCTTATTGGTTTTTGATTTAGAAAGAAATCGATCGATGGCATTAAATCAATGTAGATGTCATGTGTTATTGTAAAACAAAACTTCAATAGGAGTAGATGGCTACTACAGTCAGATTATTGATATATTGGAAATTAGTTTCTTACATGACAAGTGATGTGTTTTATTCAAGTGGCTTTGGTTCGATATCGATCATGAAGGAATTGGTTTTCGGAGAGACAAGAATGGCTATATTAGTTAGAAAGTGAGCGGTCGGTTACAGACAAATGAACCACTTACACTAGCAAACAAAGTTGAGCAAGTCTTTTATGTTCTAGATAACTATCACACTGGATGGATTATTCTCATACGTACTATTGCTAGAGAGTTTTTTTGATGTTGTTGAATATGAAGATCTGTCGTACATCGATGATGCTTATCAAGAAGACACTTATAAGAGTTTTTTGACTTCATGGATAATGATGTAAATATAATAGCTGATAGAGTTTGTGATAATACAATAATTAATGAAAACGAATAACAACTTAAATTTATAGTTGGATTTTAGATAAATTAAAATTATACTATATATATAGGAATGTCGCCTTGGCTTTAGGGATGTGTTAGAGAGACACCAGCTTCGACCCCTCCGCCCTTAGACCCTCCATGGGCTACTACATCTATTAGGCAGCCAGGACCATCACAATGCAAAGCATTAGACTGTCTCCCTCCAAGCTCAACGCTATAGGTTCAAATTGTTGGTTTTGATGCAGTGGGGGAGAACTCCACCTTGTTTCATAGTTACCTGAGATAGGTGGCATGCTATCTTGTTCCTATTAACTCCGTCGATTTCAAATTGGTTCCTCAGGCTATTAAGGATGACATTCTTTGTGACATGGAAATAAATAATTGGCAACTTGTATTTTTTGTTTAAATGTTCATAATAAATTTCATTACTAGTAATTGACAACTTTAAATCTTTGTAGTATAGTTTCATATGGGATCGTAGTCCTGAAGTTGATGTGCAGATTTTGGTCCATGCAGAAGAAATGCTTATTGCTATCGAGGCCTCTTGGAGAATACGACGAGTAAATATATTTCTATAACAATTATGTATATTCTATTTAATACATGTTTTTTTCAGTATTTTGATCCATAGCTTCCACTAGAGAAGTTGTTTCAGAGGGTACCATAGGAGGGAGCTTGTTGTATGTTGGACGTGAGAGCAACATGAGGTATTAAACATATTTTTTACTTTATTACTCATTTTACCTTATTAACAAATGTGAATTATAGAAAATTTCTAAGAGGAATACCGACAACAAATGTAAGGGAATCAAGGCTACTTACAAAATGATAGAAAAAATGCAAATCAATTAAAGCATAACTTTGCAAGTACTTGCTTATTTAAGTTAATCATATTATTTTCAAATGTAATTAGGTATTATTCTGGCAAATCTGTTTAGTTTTAAGAACATGAGCAGGTGAAAAATAGGATGGAAGTTTTTGCGAAATCTATAAGTCGTTACCGGTGGGGTTGTTGAATGGGCCAACTCATCATATGCACCCCTTCATGTAAGAAAATCTATATTTTATTATCTGAATTTCTAGGGTAATTAGGATATAAGTCAATGATTAATAATGCAAGCCTTTCATGATGACATGGTGAGGCTCACCACCACCCCCTCATTGGACAGCACCCGCGCCAGTCAAGCATCCATCACTAAGAACAAAGCATTCATCCAAGCGACAGGCCTGGAGCATTCTGGACTTGTCCGACCTAGTGGTCATGGAGAAACCATTCGATCATGCTATCATGATGGTAGCAACTTGTCGTCCCATAAGTTAACGAGGGAGAAGGAGTTAGAGAACAATTTGGTGTGGTTAAATGAGCGGGTTTCTGGAGAAGATGACGTGATATGCCAATATCATGATGAGATTATTAGACTATGGAGAGAAATGGTGCAATTTCATGTGTTCATGTAACTTTCGTGGTGGAGGTAACCTTACTCCACATGCCCCAAGACCACAAACCAAGACCACAAACCAATGAGGAAGACGAAGAGGGAAGCAAGGAATATGATTAAACTGAGGGTGGAGATGGCAAGGATGAGCACGAGTAGTAAATGAGGATGGAGCAAAATAATTTTATCTAAATTTAATACATTGGTAGTTTAATGTTAGTTAGATGAGTGGAAAGTGAACATCCTAGCAAGAACATTTCATATTATATGTAACATTTTTTTATTGTTAATATTTTCTAGAGCTTGTTGATTTCATATAGTGATTGTTTGATTTTTCTTGTCGATAGTGGTGTACTAGTATATATTGATTTTGTGATTTCATACAAGGTGTGGTTAAAATAGAGAATTGGTCTGCCATGCAATAGATATTATCTTTTGTTTGGTCCCCTATGATCCATACTAAGCTCACTAGCACCTCTAAGACGGGCACAAACAACATTATGTGACGGGCGTCACCATCCTGAATCTATATGGGATGGTCCTTTTTGTCCCATCTGGGTAGAATTGCATATGACTATGACCACTACATGGCATAAACGCAACCTTTCCCAACCGAGTCCTCACAGGTCGTCTCATCATATCTTCTTCTATCCTTTGGGACAATCATGGCCATCCCTCATGTGCTACGTAATTAGACGAGCTCTCTTTTCGTTCTCTCGAAGCAGATGGGACAACACCAGATGGGACGGGTTCTTGACCATCCCATTTGAACAACTTGGACGATCGTCATTTCAGATGGGATGTTATACGACCATCACATGTTATGGTCTAGTATGTAGTGATAGAGATCCATGTAATAAACATTTGGGGGGAAACTCAAGATTCCTAATGTGCGAAGCATCAGATCCAATTGCAAAGTATCGAAGGCTTTTTTACCCTAATATTTAGTAAAACAATCTAATCACTTTGAGAGTGAGCCCATTGTACAAGTAATTTCGAAGTAATAGCAAAACAATATGGTACTCCATGAGTTTTTATAGAAAGACGCATTGGGATGATGAGATATCATTGCTTAAGTTGGGGGCCCATTTGTTTTAAAGAATTTTGGAGATGGTCTTGAAGGGAACATTGATAAGTCTAGTTGTGTGATATTTTCCAATGTCTTGTAGGTCTTCTCTTCGAAGAACACAAGGTTTAACGTGGAACCCTACTCCGTGAGGAGCAGGATGAAACTACGGGAGAAGCCCTCAAATGGGACGTATTTTGCATTGCACTTTCTCAAAGGATACAGGAGGTCCGGGGCTCCTTATATAGCCTCTCCAGAGCCTCCAAGTCCCACCACTGGA
Organism: Ottelia alismoides; assembly: GCA_037367405.1. Classification (NCBI taxonomy): domain Eukaryota; kingdom Viridiplantae; phylum Streptophyta; class Magnoliopsida; order Alismatales; family Hydrocharitaceae; genus Ottelia; species Ottelia alismoides. Next base: position 520,474 of record JAZKJV010008923.1, on the reverse strand, counting down.
CGATGTGGGATTAAACACCGGATGGGATAAATGGATCTTCTCCAGGATCCATTTACCCTGCTACAACTCAATAGGTGCACATAACAAATACTCTAACACTCCCCCTCAAGCTGGAGCATGCAATGCTCAGCTTGGACAAACAGAAAGAAACTCAATCCATGCTACATGACACTACGGACAATATCAACCCAACGCGCACATTGCTGTAGTCGAGGACATGCTTCTCATACCATGCAGGTGAGGAGGACGAACGAGCTGGAGTGTGAGTCTGCTGAATCTCCTCGTCGGAGAGCATTTCTCTGAACTGCGCCTGTCAGAGTCACTGCAACTGAAAATGAGTCTCCTCGTCGGAATACTCTGGCCCGTCACAATAATGTGGACAACTGCTCCATCTCTGAAAAGGGCCAAACTGGAAAAGGCCTTGCTATGCAATCCTCGTCGGAGTCCACGGTCACTGGAGAATGGAGTCTGAAATAAGTCTCCTCATCGGAGAACTGGGTCTCTCCCATCTGGCTCAGAGAATGGTGCACTGCTCTGGTGTACCTATGATACCACATGAAAACCCTTGCCCACATGGCACAGGGAATGTTCCTCTGCTCTGGAGTCCCTATGGCTCACATGAAAACTATGGCCGACAAAACATAAGAAAAGATGGGGACCTCTGAACTGATGGTATACATGTGCTCATCTAAAAATGACTGCAAACTCGTGCGTGTCTGAAAGTGAGTCTCTCTCTGGAGAAGTCGAACTTGGACTCTGACCAATCTGTCGAGTCTGAACAACTGCGCATCACACCAGTGGACTCGGAATCTGAATGTCGAGTCTGAAAACTTGCGCAAGGAGAATCTGATAACTTGTAGAGTCTGAACAACCTGTCTGACCTGTAGAATCTGGAGAGATCTGGAATCTGAGGAATCTGAATCATGGCCGAAGGACTCTATACAATACTCCCCCTTTCTCCCATATTTGTCAGAAAATATGGACGTCGACCAAGTTGGGAGAAGACAAGATACATATGTGGGGAAACATGAATATTCTCGAAATATTCCTGGCGGCATTTCAAAAAAATTTTAAGTCGTTATATTTTTTTAAAGCCGTTTGAACATTTTTTACGGCTTTTCCTCTTTTTTATTTTTTTACATCTTTTGCATACGTCTTTTTCTTGTATGTGCCTCTTTTTCTTTCTTCTCCTTTTTTTCAAAATGCCATTTTCTGTTTTTTTATGGCTCTCCCCCTTTTTTATGGCTCCTTTTTTTTTGAAATCAACCCTTCTATCTCCGATGCACTTTTTTTTAAATGCATACATTTTTTTCTTCGGTGTACGTTCCCTTTTTTTGAAGAAGCTCCTTTTTTTAACTGATGGCCCATTGGACCCTTTCTCTTCTCTCTTTTGTTTCCATTGTTTTAACTATGCGACCCACTTGGGTCTTAAAAATGCATCCCCTCTTTTTTTCGTTGCAGCCCCCACACCATTTTTTTTATAAATGCAGTTGGGCCTAGCCTTTAGGGTTTCCACGACCCTTTCTCGATAGGAACCGCCGCCCCGCAGGGGCCTTCTCGATAGGGGGTAGCCTCCTGGAGGTCGCGCCACTCGGGGCACCTTCTTTGCGGCCTGACGCGACGATGAAGTATGCGGCCTGGCGCGACGATGGAGTATGCGACCTGTTTGGGTGCGCAACGCCAGGGAGAGGCGCCGCCAGCCGCTTACTGGAGTATCGCCCTCAAAGGAGTTGCTGCCTGGAGCTAAGAAGGCTCGCTTGGGGCTCTCGTACGCTTGGAGCTAAAGAGGTTGCACGTCCCGTTGACTGGAGGGTGCAGGCTTCTGCCGCCTGGGACCATCGCGCAATGGAGGGGCGCTTGGATCTGGCGAAGGGGGAATGTGCCGCCACTTATTCGAGCGGCACCACTGTAGGATCGCAAGGGGTCTGTAGGTCCTCCTCCTGGTCGCCGCCATCGACCTGAAGCCATGATTACGCGGCTGGGGGAGCCGCCTGGAGGATTGAGGCGCAGGGCTGCCGCCTTCTGTTGGATTGACTGTCGCCTTCTGTTACAGTAAGGGATGGAATAACCACCGCGTCAAGGGCATCTGCTGCGCGCGGCGAAACTGAAGGGGCCGCCGAGTCCGAAGAGGGGTGTGCCACCTGCTGAAGGAGATGGTACCGCCTGGAAGTCTTGATGGCAGGTGCGACAGCCACTGAAGCGCCACCGATGGTACGTGGGAGTGGATGCTTGCCGCTTCTCTTGGAGATGAACATAAGTGGGGTTGAGAGAGGCAACCCCCGAACATGAGGCAGAAAATGCCTGCTCCTGTATGATTAGGGTTTCGAAAAACCATATAGAAGACAGAACTGAACTCTAATGATACAAACTGAATCTTTAAAAAAATATCAATCTTCACGAAGAGAAACTAAAAAAATGAATTTCGAATACAAATAAGAACTTAAATCCTCGAGAATCGACCCACTCTGATACCATGTTAAGAAATAGGAAGCGGAAGCGGGATCATAGAATAAAGAGATAAAACAATGAAGAACAAAAGGTTTAACGTGGAACCCTACTCCGTGAGGAGCGGGATGAAACCACGGGAGAAGCCCTCAAATGGGGCGTGTTTTGCATTGCACTTTCTCAAAGGACACAGGAGGTCTGGGGCTCCTTACATAGCCTCTCCAGAGCCTCCAAGCCCCACCACTGGACAATGTGGGACTAAACACTGGATGGGGGTAAATGGATCTTCTCCAGGATCCATTTACCCCGCTACAACTCAATAGGCGCACATAACAAATACTCCAACATAGGCACATGAGTATAGAATGATTTTTAAAAGCACCATCCAAGTTTGGATATCAGTTTATCCGTTTCTCCTCTCAAGGAATCTAGGAGATTTGGTATAAAAGCACCTCCCATACCACACATGTTCCTAGATAATATGTTTATCTCCATTTACCAAAAGGATCTAAGTTATTTATCAACAAAAATTAGGGAAAAGAAAATTTTAGCATAAGAAACAAAGAATAAAGGCTTAGTTCAAAACGTAGACGATTAAACATATATTCAAGTGGATCCCCTCTTGAATTCCACCGGCAAGATAAATGAAAATTTTGTTGAGGGATGTTTTCAAAATCAAATTTTGTTGAGGATCAATCAACAGAATCTAATGATCCGGACTCACCGCTCTCACAGTTTTTGGCTCTCACATGGTCAACCCCATATTCGATCTGCCACCATATCTATTATGTATAGATTTTGACACCCTTGTCTATAACCATTTTAAACTGTATACATATATAGATATCACTTTGATATCCGCAAAACATATGTATCTGTAATTATTTATCCATTTTCATATGCAAATATAATTGTGATTTATTTAAAATCACATATAACATAATTCTATATTTCTTTCACCATATTTGGTATAATTTTTATGACATAAGAACATTTAGTATATTTCTGTAATGTATTTCCATCCAATTTTAGTATAGTTTACAGCATCATATATTTCAAACATTACTTGTATGTGATCATTATTATTTTTACATATGTATATTTATTTTAAGATGTGATAACATAGTTTTAGAATCTATCAATATTTGTATATGCATCCATATTCGTATTAAAAATAGATAAGGATATGGTAATACATACATCCACATATATGTATCCATCTATTTGAATCCTTAGTCATACTTCATATCCTCTAACTTGAGCAAGAGTTTTTCATATGGAGGAACAACCACCCACGATCATAGTCAGCTAGTGCATTGATTCCATCCACTTCTATGAGTTGAGTATGTGTCTAAAGCATAACCAACTTTTGGAAGAGAACTCATTGAAAAATGTTATGTTTTGAAAATTAATTTGGTTAGATGCCTCTCTGAATTTTGTCCGGTGTTCATTATAATATCTTGAAAATCTAAAAATAGCTACCTTGCATATGTAAATCCTATGTTTGAGGGATTTGAGTGGAAATTTCCCTTATTATTTGATAAGCTAAAAAAAATTAAAACACTATTCTAGCCCTATGTATTCTATGTTTTTTGGTTTATTTTACTTATTTCTAAAATTAAAAAAGATTAGGTTCCTCTTAGTATGCATTCGCTTATAACTTTGGTTTGGACTTTTATTGTACATAAAACCTAAATATACAAAGACATTAAGAAATTATAATAAATCCATAAAAAACATATAAACTCAAAAATAAAAAATAGTTGTCTTCCAAACTTTTAGAGTACTTTTATGAGAAATAAGTCTTAAGTTTATACCAACATAAGTTTAAATCTATTTTCCAAGTCCCTTGTGTTTTCTTTATGTGTTGTATTATACAATATATTTACTTTAAAAGTTATTTTCTTACTTATTCTATTTGGGAAAATTCACAAAAGTTTTTAAAATTTTTTAAATGCATAAAGTATATTTTCCTCTTTTTATTTTACTGGAATAAGAGATGTGATTTTGGACTTGATTTTTAAATGATGCTTAAGGATGGGATAAATGAATGAAGGCTTCATGAAACATGTGCGTCAACAACTTAGCCAGTATGAGAAGTAGTACTTGTACTAATCTTGTGATATCGACCTAAGTTCTAGATTGTGATGAAATCATTAGAACGGTTGATCAGTGTGCACCAGTCTTGGTAGAAGAAGTGGAGCAAGTTAAATGAAAGTGATTTAATAAATTTTGGAGTTAAGATGTGAAAGTCAACTTTTTGGAGTGATAGTGTACTTATATACTTGTATTTTACTTGTTTATTGATTTAATCATTTATATTTTTTAACATATTGTATTATTAATATTTTATACATATTTTAGATTATTTATACAAAATATAAATGAAATTAAAAAAAACAAAATAAATAAATAATTGTATTTATTATGTGGGTAAAATATACATATATTATGCATATATGTAATTAACTATTCCATTATGTTAATCCTTAAAATAAAAAGTATTTAAAACCCTTAAATTATGATGTAAATAAATAAAATACAAAGTAACATGCATTTTTGTACAAATAAACGATTAAAAATTATTGTACCTTGTATATATATTTAATACATGCAAATGCATGCATTCTCACTAAAGTAACCTTATAAATTAATTAATTTAATTTATTAAAAATAATTAAAAATAATTTATTAAATTATAAAAATTTTATGTTAATTAGTTTTTAATTTGGGTTAAATGGGGTTGCCCCTTGGGAGTAGCCAACTTGGCTACTCCCACCCCTATTTTTTCCTCATTTTTTTATTTCTTTGGAAAATAAAAATTTGTAAATTCATCATTATATCCCTCTAACATTCTATTAAAATTTCGTCAGAAACAGAGACTCCTACGACTCCATCCAAAAATGGTCAATTTAAAAAATCATGCGACCGTTAAAAAAATGATGTCCGGATGGAGGGTCTAGGAGTCTCTGTTTCTGACGAAATTTTAATAGAATGTTAGAGGGATATAGTGATGAATATAAAAATTGTTATTTTCCAAAGAAATAAAAAATAAGGGAAAAATAGGGGTGGGAGTAGCCAAGTTGGCTACTCCCAGAGGGCAGCCCCATTTTACCCTTTTAATTTACATTCATTTTCTAATTTATTTCTATTTATTCCTATTTAATACTATTATTTTGTCATCTAGCCTACCATGGATGTTATGATTGGCCCACACACATTCTTGACCTCCGGTCAACTCTCCATTCTCCCCCTCCAAACAGCTCCAGTGTGCAATCTGACTTCTTCAACAAATTGTCTAAACCCAATCCATGATCCATTCAACCCGATTCCTTCACTCAATTAGCCTCCGCACATCCGTTATTCAAGCCCGACTCTTTTCTTTCCCAAATCATCCTCGGTTCACATGCTTTTTGCGTTCAAAATCTGTCTCTCGTTCACCTATAAAGCCACCTAGAGCTACATTATTTGCAGATCTTTGGCCAATTTCCTCCTTCACATATAAGCTTCGAGTGCTCATACAAGTAGCAGGCGTGTGGTCTTTGTTGTAGTGAAGTTTCTGGAATGAATGAGCTTTTGATCCGGCAAAACATTGTCGTAGCTCCACCTTTCAAGCTTCAGCTTTCATGAATAGCCATCACGTCGAGGCAATGACCCGGAGCTCCACCGAGCTCCGACACAGGTAATCTCCTCCATCCCGCGTAACTTAAATTCAATTTCTGTGCATATTCATTTTGATTTTTGTTTTGATTCCATATTGATGACACGAATATCGACGCGACTAAGGTAGAAAATAAATCACAATGTCGTTGTCCTTAATCGATCAATTCGGTCAACGGAAAAATAATTAAAACCACTCAAAACAGATAGAAATCAATGAAGAAATGTAAGCGGTTTTCGCTATTCTTTTTACCTGGTATAGCGACCAGGGTCGAACACAAGGAGCACGTTTGAAAAACTAAGTAGTCAAATTTCCAAGCTAATTTTTTAGTGGTTTTTTGAATTATTATTATTATTTTTTTAAAACAAGTACAAAAGAATAAAAACACACACGCACACACACACACACTACACTATTTTTGTATTTTTTTAAAAAAGGTAAAAAAAATGCTTAGAAAATTAAAGAGATTAAAATGCACCTACAGAAATATTTTTGGAATTTTTAGGCAATTTTTCTATTTTTTTTATGAATTTTCAAAGTTCTCACAAGGAAACAAACAAGGTTTTTGATTTTTTTAAATATCTCAAATAAAGTCAAAATGCTATGAAAATTTTATACAAGGTTAAAAGATACAGCAGGAACATCCACAAATTTTCTCAAGAATTTTTGTGTAGATAAAAGTATTTATTCCATTCAAAAAGATACTGCAATTGTTGTTTGGACACACAAGGACTAGAGTGCAATTTTAAAATTTCTGTTTCAAAAATTATTATGAAATAAAAAAGTGAGGCACAGAATGCAAATTACCCAGTGAGGATGGTGCCCTACATGGGATATGCTGAAAGTGGGGAGCTCTTTGCAATTCCAGAAAACTTCGGGGGGTCAGATGTAATTTACTCAATTTTTTTTATTCACCTCCCTAGGGTTACTGTTCCCTTTCATTTCTTATTCTCAAAAGCAAAGGGGAGGCAAGGGACGCTGCCGCCACGAGGCCATGGAGATCTGGGCGGCGGGGTCGCGCGGCACCGCAGGCGGACGGTGGAACGTGAAGGTGGTTGCGGGGCCGCGCAGCCCGCGCGAATGGCACGCTGGAGCTTTGGGCGGTGGCGCGCGGGGCGCGCCGGCAGGTTGTCGGGCGGATGCGGCACCAGATGGAGGTCGGTGGCGCGCGGGGCGCGGCGCCGCCTACTCGAGGGCGGAGGAGCAGGAGCGCGGAAGGCGGAGGAGCAGGAGCGCGGAAGGCGGAGGGCGGCGCCGCCCGTGAAGGCGGGTCTGGTCCTGCGCGTTGGCGTGGACGCAGCCCTTGAAGGCAGTGTTGGGCGCACGGCCGTGCAAGGGCTTCGCCGCGCGAGGAGGGGGTGCGTGGCGGTTCTCGGCGACGAGCGGCCCGCACGCGGGTGAAGGCGGAGGAGCGCGCGGCCGCTTGTTGAGCGGACGGAGGAGGGGAGGAGCCGCCGTCGGCGGTGGGTTCCGGTGCGCGAAGGCACGCAGGGGGTGCCCCTTTTTCTATTTTGTTTTTTTTCTTTAAACTGTAAGGAGAAAATATAAACAGGGAGCAACTAAAGAAATTTTTTTATGTTTTTTTATATATTTTTTATAATTTTTTATCACCTGCAAAACAGTGGTTAGAGACAACAATTTTTTTTATTTTTCTATTTTACCTGCAAAACAAAGGTTAGAGAGAAACAAAGAACATTTTTTTAATTCTTGCTGCAAAAAATAATTGTGAGATAAACATGAAGACTAGTTTTATGTTTTTTTATGTATACACAAAAATAGGAACTGTGAATGAACGGATCTCGGCGAGATGGAAGAGAGATCCGTATTTCCGACCACCGTGCGTGGTCGGAGGTGGAAGGTTGCGTGAGATAGAATGTGAAATGCGAAGATCAGAAAATGAGATGAAAATCAATTTCGGATCGGACGTAAATGTGATGGAAATTTTTGTGGTTTTTAATGGCTAAAAATTAATCACTACTCCTACGCAAAATTCTAAGCCTACGATTTACCTACGAAAAATAACGAGAAGTAAAAGTGGATCTCACCTTGGGGTTCGGACACGCCATAATGGCCTCGACGAAGCTCAAATCGCTGTCACCGACCGGATCGGAGGCTAGGACCCTCTTCAACAAGAAATCTCTCGGAAACCGGGCTCCTCTCCGCCAAAGATCGATCAAGTGTGAATGAGGGAGGAGGAACCCATTAAAAAGAGAATAAAATCAAAAATGGAAGATATTCACAAATGAAGAAAGTGTTTATTGGTTAATTAAATAAAATAATTTAATAAATAAAATAAATAATTAATTAAAAATGAATTTCGTAATTAATTAAAATAAATAAATTAAATAATTCCTAAAAATCAATTAACCACCTTAATGGTGGCTATTTAAGGCACAAAATCAAATCTTCACATAAAAGGTAAGTTATCAAATCAAATGAATTCAAATAAATCCAATAAATTAAATAATTACATATGATTTTCGTAATTAAATAAATTAAATTAATTAATGTGAGATAATTAATTTTTTTGGTAATTTTTATTTAAGGAAATTAATTGTATACATATATTATATACATATAATGTACATAGGTGCAAATAAGGAAATAATTTTTATAAAGCATTTTTTTTAATTTTTATTTTTTTTATTTTTTTAATTTTTTTAATGAAAACAATATTTACAATATATATTATGTATAAAAATAAATATAAATAAATATGTTCATCAAATATATAGGAAAACTGCACAAAACACCCCAGAAAACCGACTTTTTAACCGTAACTCCAAAAATAATGAAACCACGGCCATTTGAAAGATAATTTAATTTATAGTATGATGGAAGTGAGTTTGGTTCAATTTGAGCTTGTGTGGAGCCGGAATTGATGTTTCAATTATCACTTTGTGGCTTTTTCTGGGTGTAATTATTTGCAATATATACAATATTTTATTTTACAAATATTTTTATTATTACAACACAATTTTATTTACAACTTTTCTTTACGAAAATAATTAGTTTGAGGTCACATTATGTACAGATAAAATAATGTAAGTTTTGTATAAATATACATGAAAAATATTTACAAGATATTTTTGATTTTTCTGACAAACGACCCTATCTCCCCCTACTTTATTCCTGGTCGATCAGGTCAAGTCTTGACCTTCTCTTGAGGTTTTGGTCAGTCTGTATTTATTGCATAACTACATCCTTTATTTTTCTTTTCTTTTTCTTTTCTTCTTTATTCTTTTATTTATGTACAAAAAGTGTTAAAAATGCAATTTTAACAAGTGCATGCAAAATGGTAAAATTATGAAATTAATTGATATTTACATGTGTTTGACTAAGAAAATGAAGCTAAAATAAAAGAAAAAAGGCAATGAATTGTGGATTCATCATTCCCCTATACTTTACCTTTGCTAGTCCCTTAGCAAACACTTATTTGAAAAATAAGTGAAAACAAAAATAAAGAAAAGAAAAAGGAAAGAAGTTAGAATAATGTTGACTTTTAAGCTTATCTTCATAAAAATGTAGTCTGGAGCTCTGTCGGACCTTTGGATTATTAGTGTGTCGGAACCTTAATGGGATGTGGATTTAAAACCTAACAGCCTCTAAGTTCCACAAGACTCCTATTCAAGTCTACTCAATAGTCAGATCAGAACAAGTCTACATACACAAATTCTTAGGACTATGAAATCTTACTTGTACGGTGTAAGTGAATATAGCTCCTCATCTCAGAAGTAACAAAGAAACAGCCTCTATCAACAAGGTAACTCTAATCCCCCGGTCTAGCAACTCTTTCCTCGAGAAGCGGGGTATTCCCTTCTAAGTTCGAGTGCAACCGGCTCAGGAAGAAGGGGAATAAGAGGTATAGAATTTTGGGAGCTCAACCAGTGTAGCTAAGTCTCCCGCTGCAAGCTTCATGAGATGGAATCCATGAGTCTTTAAGCTTTTGCTTATTTGCACTATATACATACTCCGGTGGGATTATCATTTTCTATCAGACCCACCATTTTTTTGGAGTTCTTTTTGCTTTTTGCTTTTTTTTTTCAAGTGCATCTGTACAACATATCTACATGGTGCAGCATATATACAAGAAATTTTCCTCTTGAGCCAGTAGACTATCCCTCTTTTGAAGCTTTATTGCAACCCACAACTTCTGTCTTTAGACTTCATCACCACTAGACCAAGTTGAGACGCACTTCCTTCACAAGAAGAAGAAGAGAGGTTCCGCCTAGAAGTACTACCCTCATATGCTACCCCAAGCCAAAGGAAACTGCCTCCTCGCCACCTCCTCCATGAAGAGCTACGTGTAAAGTGCATTGTCCAAGGTAAGCCACGGTCTGAAAGAATCATGCGTGTGTTGTTAAATATTCTACTTAGACTCATCAAGATGACACGTGAACATAGTCGTGTGGACCCAAAGAATTAAGTCACTAGGACCTGAAAAGTCTTAACTCCACATCTTATAAGGTTCCTCTGAAATTAAGTGGATTAAGGTCCAACTAAACTCCATTCTTCAAATTTATTCAGACTTAGTTTAATTATCAAGACTATCCTGAAAAATGCACATGTCAATGCAAGAAAATATGTACAATGCGAAGAAAAATAAAAATCTTTTTGTGAAACAATTTTCAAAATTTTGAAATTTTTATGGATTTTTGAAAAATGATGCACATGTAAAAGTTTTTTTTGCAAATAGTTAGAAATATATACAAGTCTATACAATTTTTTTAAGATAAAGGTTAGGGATTATATACACATATTTACAAAGGAGTGAGTCAATTATTTACAAGAGTCATGAGACAGGATTTACAACTTGAGTAATTTATACAAGCATATACATAGTTGGTTTTTTTTAGTTTTTTTTATTTCCTTTTTTTTAATTAAGTAATTTTTTTTGTGATGCATATATTCCTCAAATTTATTTGAAAATAATTTTACAAATAATTTTCAAAACTATAGTCCAAAATATTTTTTTCACACAATTTTACAATCATTTACAATCATTTGAAAATATTTTGCAAACATTTTTCAAACAGTATATATAGATTTTTCAAAATAATTTCTCAACCATTTTTCCAAACATTTGCAAATAGTTTTACAAAATCTTTTTTTTTCACTCAAAGAGAAAAAATTTTACAAGGTGCAAACTTTTTACAAAGGTTGAAAATATTTTTCAAACATTTTTCAAATGGTTTTCAAAAGATTTTTCAAATAGATTTTCAAACTACTTTCAAAATATTTTAACCTGACTTATTAGTCAGTATGTACAAGAAAAATTTTTGAGGAAATTTATGCATCTCTTTTTTTTAATATTTACACAGTATTTTAGCCATATTAAAAAATATGAAAGTACGAGTTATGGCTAAAGTATATATACAATATATACGACACCCCCCTATACTTAGCTCGAACTATGTCCTCATAGTGATCAAAGAGCTGGAAATAAAGACATAACTCGTGCTTCGTATAGAAAAGTGAGAAGAATAGTATACTACAACGACGAATAAAAGAATAAAATCAATAGAAGTCGGTGATCCCCCTATACTTAGGATCAAGTAATCCTAAGTATAGCAAACTGTACACAAGGGGAAAACCGAGGGGTAGAATGTACTGGGTTTACCCCCCTATACTTAGGGTAAAATATCCCTAAGTATAGGCAGCAAAACAAAGGTAAAAAGAATCAAAAGAATAATCACACGTCTGACACCCCCGATACTTAGGGTAAAGTACACCCTAAGTATGGAATAATCATGAGATGGAGATGGGGTGTGAGACAGAAAGAATGTATGATATGGACAGAATGATATAAACATATGTGATCAATGTTGAGGTGCCTCTCAACGAGCGCTAGAGTTTACGCCCCTAGCTGGGCGCAAATGTTAGGATAACGTCGTATCAAGGTTCAGGACGACATCTGTAATGCGAATACCGTTTTGTCATTGCAGTCTCAGTGGGAGAACAACAACAAGATCAACAGAGTAAATGATAACACCCAGATAAACAGTCAGGCGGGTGTTTGCTACCGGGTAAAGATATGGACAGATGAAGTCGGGCTCCGGTAGCACAAAAGAAATCGTCGGCTCAAGATCTGTATGGAGTGACAGGGCAGAGCCGAGGAAGTCGAACGTGGAGAAGGAAGGATCTGTCAGTGAATCCTCCACGTCAATCACCGTCTCAAATAGATATGGAAGATCATGATCTGGAGACTCACTATAAAGGCAGATATCCGATGTATGGAATGTAGACAAATCAGTGAAATCATCGAATACCTCAAAGATCGGATCATTCTCACGAGGGTCGTCGAGTAGAGAAACCTCAAACTCATGATCAAAAGTATCAAAATGCTCGGTCTTGTGATCCGACAGATCGAATGCACTCCCAGAAAGTGAAACCGAGTTTATATGGTCCATGGTATCCTCCCGCAGATAACCCTCGGGGAGTAATGCCGAATCATCAGGGAACTTGGGATCAATGCTGTCGTAAATCAGGTCCTCCAAAAATATATCGACCTCATCAAATGGTAGGACACAAGGCTCAAATACGAGACTATCAAGGTCTGTAAAATCCAAAATCGGTCCCTCATCAAGCTCTCTTTGCTGAGATAGATCAGAATGTATATCTGAGTTTGAGAAGATCTCCTGAAGAATAGACACTGAATCAATTGTATATGGACACTGGAAAGATTCAAAGGATGGCTGAGATGTGGGTTCCTCCTCTATCTCTTGGGATCCTAGCAGATCTAGAATCAAAGAATCTTCCACGTGAAAGAGCGGGACTGGCTCAAAATCTGACTGTAAATCCAATTGGTCCTCAACCAATGTCCGGCTCTGGGAACTCACAACAATAGGCACACATCCATCAAATGAGAAGTATCAGCATCCATATCCTCTGATCGGTGTGTGATGTTTGAATCACAATGATGCGTCACACACTCAACTGTTGTCATCTCTCCCTCATGTGTTGTCCTGAATAAATCATCTTGTGAATATGGAGTATCTGAAAGTGAATCCAAGATGGTCTCAATTAAATCCAGGTCAGGACTGTGGTGTGAACCACCATACGAGGTAATGACATATGCAATCTGCTCTGCGGTCCTCCCCCTCATGGCGATATGGATAAGGTCAGTCATCGAAAATCCGTGATCTGGAAATCACCTCAAAAGTTCTCGTAACCTCAACCATGTATCTATTAATGGCTTCTGGGGGTTAACTGAAAAATCACGAATACAAGACCGCATTATCTCTGCTCTATGCTGGGGGTAAAATCTCTGCAAAAATAACGATCGTAACTCTCCCCATGTACCAATCTTCCTTCCCAATCGTCTGTGCCAAGTCTTGGCTCTACTCTGAAGTGTGAAAGGGAAGGTGGTTAACATCAAGTTCTCAGAAGAGACATTAGAATATGATCGTGATGTACAAAAATCCTCAAACTCATCGATATGAAAATAAGGTTCTTCATGCACTTCCCCTGAAAATTTTGGCAGTATATCAATGAACTCTAAATCCAAAATGAATGGTCTCAAAGTAGAAGCGGAGTGTGCTTCTTGATCATGGTTTCATCCATCATCCTAGGATAGAAGTCATGTAAAGCATGTAACTGCACCCTATGATTGTCTATGGGATACACTCTCATCTCAGCAAGGTAAACACCCGGGTCTCGTATTTGGTCAATCTGGTATTCTCGGGTTTCACTCACAGCATATCCAGAATGGGAGGGTGGGTAAGGAGAAAATGAGAAATCGGGCGGAGTTCCGACCTCCCAAGAGAGTGGACGGAAATGATGGGCATGAAGATAAGAAGCCGCGAAATCGGGCTGGAATGGAATGTGACCCATCATGAATAGAGGGAAATGAAGGGAGGGAGGGTGGGATAGAGGCAGAAGGTGACTGCTAATGATTTAAAGAATGCTCGTAACTGACTCACACCAAAGACATTCAAAACACAAAGCAAACCCCCAGTTCACCAACTCAACACAAATCTGACCGTGAGAGTTCGGTCTTTATCTTTTCAATTTTAAGAGTTAGGTGATCAAACAAAAGTTATACAAACACTTAGGAGACTTGAATAGGATTTGGGCACTACTCCTTAGTTTGTACGCGAGCAATTAAAAACACAGACAATGAGGGGTTTGCTCTCCCAATATAATGAGGAATTGGTTACGTTTAATTTTAGAGGTCAAGTTCAATTAGCAGTCCCATTTTTTTAATTTTTGGTTTTTCCTATTTTTTTTGGAATTTTTTCAGAAAATAACGCCTAACGAGTTTTTTGATTTCCTCTTTGGTTGATTTGAGTCCAAAAACAGAGGGAGGAAGTCGAAAAAAACCAATGCACGGTCAAACACAATGATGCATGCAGAGATAGAAAATACGTACCTTACTCCAGCACTCTACATGCAATATGATCCGCGCATAAAATTAAAGACAGAATATAAACTAACTATATGATGCACGAAGAAATCGGCCTTAGACAAGCAACTTCTATTGATCGTGAAGAATAATAGTTAGCTAACCGAATCGAGTCCGGAGTCCGATCTTGAGAGTCACTCGGTGCCCGCCACAACGGGTCCTGCCAGCGCTGTATGTGACTCCACACGGCACGTGGTCTCAAATCCAATTAGACTAACTTTTTCAATTAATTTTAGTAAAGTCCAATTACGTTCTATAGGAACAGATATTCTATTAGGTGTTGGGCCTTAGAAATTTTACGTCACAATCAATCAAAATTCCTACGTCTAGGGGCTAAAACTGCGAGAATCAAGTAGTAAGTTATGGCGTGAAATAAAAAACACGGAAAACAGCGGTGAGGTCCCCCAAGTGCACCGGCACTTGGCGAAACAGACCCCAAGGAAAGTCCAAGTCCATAGGTTCAAAGTCCTAAATTATTACAAGAATAATTGTTCCCTCAAGTAAAAAAATCTTCTTCTCCTCCCTGCTCTTCTTCTTGTGCGGGTCCTCCAAATAGTAAACTCCAAGTCGTCCAAGCAGTACCTCGCACAAAAATCAAAGAGAGAAGGTCAGAAAGCAATTATGATATAGAGAGACAAGATAGAAAAATGACTACAAAGCCGTGCTCCCCGGCAACGGCGCCATTCTGATGACACGAATATCGACGCGACTAAGGTAGAAAATAAATCACAATGTCGTTGTCCTTAATCGATCAATTCGGTCAACGGAAAAATGATTAAAACCACTCAAAACAGATAGAAATCAATGAAGAAATGTAAGCGGTTTTCGCTATTCTTTTTACCTGGTATAGCGACCAGGGTCGAACACAAGGAGCACGTTTGAAAAACTAAGTAGTCAAATTTCCAAGCTAATTTTTTAGTGGTTTTTTGAATTATTATTATTTTTTTAAAACAAGCACAAAAGAATAAAAACACACACGCACACACACACTACACTATTTTTGTATTTTTTTTAAAAAGGTAAAAAAAATGCTCAGAAAATTAAAGAGATTAAAATGCACCTACAGAAATATTTTTGGAATTTTTAGGCAATTTTTCTAATTTTTTTATGAATTTTTAAAGTTCTCACAAGGAAACAAACAAGGTTTTTGATTTTTTTAAATATCTCAAATAAAGTCAAAATGCTATGAAAATTTTATACAAGGTTAAAAGATACAGCAGGAACATCCACAAATTTTCTCAAGAATTTTTGCGTACATAAAAGTATTTATTTCATTCAAAAAGATACTGCAATTGTTGTTTGGACACACAAGGACTAGAGTGCAATTTTAAAATTTCTGTTTCAAAAATTATTATGAAATAAAAAAGTGAGGCACAGAATGCAAATTACCCAGTGAGGATGGTGCCCTGCATGTGATATGCTGAAAGTGGGGAGCTCTTTGCAATTCCAGAAAACTTCGGGGGGTCAGATGTAATTTACTCAATTTTTTTATTCACCTCCCTAGGGTTACTGTTCCCTTTCATTTCTTATTCTGAAAAGCAAAGGGGAGGCAAGGGACGCCGCCGCCATGAGGCCGTGGAGATCTGGGCGGCGGGGTCGCGCGGCACCGCAGGCGGACGATGGAACGTGAAGGTTGTTGCGGGGCCGCGCAGCCCGTGCGAATGGCACGCTGGAGCTTTGGGCGGTGGCGCGCGGGGCGCGCCAAGCAGGTTGTCGGGTGGAGGCGGCACCGGATGGAGGTCGGTGGCGCGCGGGGCGCGGCACCGCCCGCTCGAGGGCGGAGGAGCAGGAGCGCGGAAGGCGGAGGAGCAGGAGCGCGGAAGGCAGAGGGCGGCGCCGCCCGTGAAGGCAGGTCTGGTCCTGCGCGGTGGCGTGGACGCAGTCCTTGAAGGCGTTGCTGGGCGCGCGGCCGTGCAAGGGCTTCGCCGCTGATGAATCTCGTATTCATCACTCTAAATCTCATTTATTAAGCTCAAATCCCTCAAAATCAACAGCATTCTGGCATCTATTTTGCATAATTAGCATTAGTGCATGATTTCATAAGAATTGCATTTTAGCACAAAAATCTGCACAAAATAAGAAGCCAAAAATCCAAGCCATAATGACCTGTAAATAAACCTAACTTCCCGAATTTTTAACTCATTCATGCTAACTCCGAATAACTCAAAACCACTTCCACTGTGTACATATCACTAACATGCATAAAGGAAAAATACAAAAAAATAACTAACCCAAATAAGTGGACCAAAAACCCAAACCCTAATTTCCGGATTTTCAGACTAAAAGCCACATATCTTCTCCATCCAGTGTCCGATTTAATCCTACTCACTTTTGAACTAATGTGCATTCAATTACCTTCAAAACAAGACCAAGTTCAAGTGAATCGGAGCTCATATGTGAAAGTTGGGTTTTGGGCCTCTTTTGTACATTGTATATTTTCGCGGTTTTTGACCTTGTATTTTATGTATATATTTTCTTAACCAATAAAAATCCAAAAAAAATTAGAATTAAGTGTCTTTAATTATCTCTGATTTTACCGTAATTTTTCCAGATTTTTTATCGTGTTTAAAAATGACATAAAAATTATAAAACCCAAAAATCAAGGTATTCTATGTACATAGGATACCCCAAAAATTCACTTTTTACATTTGACCGATTTTGGCGTTGATGTCTTCATGAAAGTTGTAGATCTCATCGAGCCGAGCAACTTTCGTGAAGAAACTTTTTTGATCCGAGGTCGTTTACTATTTATTTTCGATTTTACAAGATAATTATTCTCCGAATTTTCTGGTGTCGACACGTGGCAGCCCCAGAGGCCGCCACGTGTCAGCCATTTTTGGCACTTTTATATATTCGTTTTAAAAAAAATAAAAAAAATAAAAAAAATAAAAAAAATAATAATACGAAGCACGTGCGTCGCACGTGCCTCCCCAGGCACGTGCTCCGCACGTGCCTCCACCGGCCCCTCTTTTCCGCCACGTGTCGCAAGCAGGGCCGCCCGATCTTGGCCGATCGGACGGCCCCTGCTCGTCTTCTTCCTCCGGCTTCACCTTTCCCAAATCAGAGATTCGCCGCCCGCGAATCTCGCCAACTCCGCCCCGCGTATCTCGCCGACGCCAATCACATCCCCATCTCCGATCTCCTCCCAGATCGCGCCGCCTTCAATCAACCCCGATCTCCTTCCATCTCCGGCACCATCTGATCCCCCTATTTAAAGAATCGCCCCTCCGTCTTCATTCGCCATCCGCCGATTGAGCTCCCAAGTGCCGGGGTGACAGCCCGGCTCTCCTTCGAGCGGCGAGATCCGAAGCTCCTCGCCGTGCTTCGCTTGCAGCGCGGCCCTCCTCCGCCGCTAGTGCCTCGCTCCGGCCTTCACGCCGTAGAGCCGACGATATCTCCGCCTTGACTTCTCCTCCGCCAACTCGTTCTACACCGCCATCGCCTGCGACGCCGATCTCCACCGTTCTTCACCGACGCTTCCGCGACTTCGCCAACTACCTCCGCCACCACAACGGTCGACATCGACTACGTCACCAACGACGATATCATCTCCGCCTCTCGCACGCCACCGGGGTTGTATCGCAGCCACCGGCCCCATCGCTTGCCTCCGCCTTCCACCGTCAACCCCGTCGACAACCAACTTCTCCGGCTCCGCTCCTCCGCCAGCACCCCATCAGCTCCAGCGCCATCGCCACCCTCTGCTTTGGCCGGACGCCAACCAACTCCTCCGCCTCAGCCACCGCGCGGCCGGGCGCCACAGACCCGAGACCCCCGCCACGTGCACGGCACGTGAGGGCGGGGGGGACGTCACGTTTCCATCAGCCCCCGGGTCACGTGCCCCGCACGTGACCTCGGGGTTATTTGCAGAAGACGCCCCCAGTTCCGCCCATTTCGCGCTTCAGTCCAAGACCAGAGGGCACGTGCCTAGCACGTGCCTCTCTGGAAATTTGCAAGAAGACCCCCCTCTTTTATTGGTAATTGCTCTTAAGTCCCCCCTGCAACTTTTATATTTTATTTAATTATTTACATCTGTACCCCTGCATTCCCATTGTGTTTCGAACATCTTATTTACATTATTTTATTAATCCAAAAATAGCATGATGTTGGTTAATTAATTCTCTATATTTTGACATATTGTGGGAATTTTTGTGACGGACGGTTAATTAATAAATAATTATTTTGTGGAAAATTGTATATTTTACCCATTTCTTGCTCTGAAATTGATACGTGACTAACTGTTGCTCTACAAATCCCCGAAAAATCACATATTGTAGAGATAATTATTCTTAACATTGTGCCCAAAAAAAATTTGCATTTGCATGCATCATTTGTCCTGTAAAAATCATTTTGTGCATTGTAATATTTAATTTTCAATAGACATTAAAACCCCACATTTTTAAGGTCTAGGATTTTTCTGAGATCCGTCACCTAGTGATAGATCTCAGATAATTTTGATCCTTGAAAATACGTAGGTTTGATATTTATTAAAATTAAATATTGAAATTCATTTTGTTTGCATTTAAAAATCTATAAAAAATCATATTGCATCCAAAAATTCCAAAAAAATTACAGTACACTTGTTTCATCGTATTTTACATCTAGGCCAAGTTTCGTATTTTTCGGACATTGTTTGAACGTAATTTACATTTTAGTCCCTAAAATAAGGCCAAATTTGCATTTTGCATCCTTTATTGCATTGAAAATTCCCAAAAAAAGACCGCCTCGAAAACCGAACTCGAATTTTGATAGACTTAATTCTAGGTTGTTCCTTTGCCTCCTTGTGATCGACCTTGGGACTTGCTCAAGTAAAATAAACATAAAACCACGAAATTAAAAAATTGAATAAATTATTTGTGGTATTTTCTTGACCGTTTCCGATTGCCGCCTACAACGAACAACACGATAAAAACTACTTATTAAAAGCCGTATTTTCGGATTCGTCAGATGGCGCCGTTGCCGGGGAGGCAAACGGCTTAGATTTTGGTCTAAATTTTTTTTATTCGGTTTTCCGCATTCGGGTAGTCTGACCCCCGAATTTTTCATTGTAAATTCCATTTTTTTTTCTGCAATTTATTTTCAGCATTTATTTTTCATATTATTTTGAGTCACTCTCTTACATTTTCTCTCTTATTTTTTTTGCGAGGTACCTTGTACGTGGAGCGGTTTTCAATAACCGACGCAACTTCACCAAAAACCGCAATTAATTTAAGATCGAGTCGAGTCGTGAGAGAGCGTAGAGTCTAGGTTTTTAATTTCTGCACTTTTAATTTCTGCAATTTTATAGCGGTGTCCGTTTGGACTCTCGCGTGTGTAGAAAGACCTCTAAACTTTATTCTGTGGTGTGTCGTGGCCTGTTTCACTCTCCGGCGAGGGTGGGGTCCGACTTGAGTGGCGAATAGGATAGACCTGCACATACGGCTCTCAGAGCATTTACAATTTTTGATTGTGCTCGTAGGATCTTAAGCCACACTTCACTTTAATCGAGACGCACATAGATCGTTCAATTTAGCCAAAAATTTAAATCAATTCTTCCCGCTAATAGAACTTTCTGCTTAGGTGCGGTTTTCCATCGGCTTGCATTTCATTTAGAATAATTTTTAAATTCTGTCTAGCATCCCACATGGAGATTGCGAGGATTCACTGTAAGTCTTCTCACTGAGCATTCATCATAGTTTTCCGCGTGCATCGGCTTTTCTCGAATTCCTCTCTCTTGTTTTATAACATAACTTTAAAGGAAATTGGGACTGGACGGTAGACGTGTATTTTTGCTCATCTCATTTTTCAGTGATCACCTCATTAAAACCGGGACTGCTAAATATATTTGATCTCAAATAACTCATAAAATCAAGAATTTTTGCGGGAGAGCAACCCCGACCTTGGATGATTTTAATTTTTTGAGTGAGCGAGAGACGACACTTAAGATAGAGCCCAAATCCTAAATCTCAGCTCGCTAAATTTTTGCCAAGATTGAATTATCACCAACTAAAATTGAAAAGATAATAGCCGAAATCTTACGGCTTCATTGTGTGAGTTGGTGAACCCAGGGTTGATTTGTGTTTGTATTGGTGTGCGTGAACCGATATCGAAGATCAATAGCCGCACATTTGATAAATTTTCTGTCCCATACGATCATCTCTCTCATTTCTTGACTTTAATCTCATCATGGAAATTTTCCCAAATTTCAAATCCAACCCATCATTTCTCTCAACTCCTTCAAAAATGATCGAACATCACTACGAAAACAAATCTATGTCGGTTTGGCCCAAATCCACTACTTCCTCTTCGTTTAATCCTCCAACATTTGCGGGAAGCTTTCAACCGCAAATGACTTCGACCTCATTGAATCCTTTCTCAAATCATCCAACCACACCATCTTGGACTGAACCGTCTTATTCTCACTCTCTCGCCAATAAAACATTTCAAGATCAAAATCTCTTTAAATCCCATGACTGGCAGAGAACCCAAACCCAGATGGAAAGACATGCGCTTAATGATCATCATCGTTGGATTGACCATGACAGACCCCTTGTCAGACATGATACTCATACAGAGGACTGGACTGAACTCCTAGACACATATAAACCCTGTATGTTGGCTCCACAATATCAAGATCTGACTAATAATGATCAAAGGATTGAACTCTACTCAGATAAAATACACATGCCTGGATCATATGAGCAACCTCCTTCCACAATTTTGGAGGGGAATTTTTCAAGATAAAATCATGTAATGGATATTTCAAGAAATTCTCCTCTCCGCACGTACAGAAAAATGGAAGACGGAATCATTGAACAAAATCCGAGTGCTTCCATGATTGATCATGAACAAAATTGTGAGGATAATGTTTCGAGGATAAAAACAAGATTCGAATTGATGGAGGACAAATTTCAAAAATTTGCCGACCGAGTAATCTCATTCTATGGTGGATCGGGTGTAAAACTAAATGAGGAAATGATTGGATTCCATGATGAAAATTTTGAGGATATTCAAAGACCTAGGGATGACTCCAATATCAAAACTTCTGCTCACGACTATGCCTCTGACCCAAACTCTAAATATCAAGGCCCCTTCTCATCTAAGGAAGACACCACATCGCCACACCACACAGAAAATACAAAAAAATTTGAAAATCCAGAAAATCTCATAAAAATTGAATCTGAAGAAGATCTGAGGAATTTGGATCCTGCTATTCGGGAAGCACTGGAAAAATACTTGATTTTTGAACTTCCCATTATAAAGGCCATTGAACACTTCCCTGACCTTAAGAAATTTCTAATGGACAGATTAATCATCAAAAAGTCAGGAAGGATTAGAACAAAAACTGAAAGACATATCCTGTCAATGGCCTCCTCCTTGGTGTTGAGGAGAAAAACCAAGAGCCGCATAGTGAAGCGGTTGCCTAGATTTGACTGCAAAATCAAAGACACAATTTTCACACATGCTCGTATTGATGACAATTCACCGATCAATATCCTCCCGACCTCTGTATTTCACGAACTCAAACTCGGGCCAATTCGGAAGGTACGAGAGATTGTTCAATTGGCAGATCGATCGATAAAAAGGCCGAGAGGAACCATTTCTGTCATCATGAAATTCCAAGGTGCTTCGCTCAAGGTAGAATTCATGATCATTGACATCGAGCATCAAGGAGAATTCACCCAGTCTCCAATCATTCTCGGAAAACCATTCTTGGCATTGGCCAAGGCGAGTATCGATTGTGAGACGCGGGAAATAAATTTTACGGCATTGGAATCACTACGAACTGATACAGTCTTTGAGGAAGCACGATTTTCTGAGGTAAGCCATGAAGTCCCCAACAACCGCAACCATGAAACGGTAGAAGAGCCCTACCCCGCTGCTACACCTGAGATTGCGTTTGTTAATCAGACTATTGGTTTAGAGACTCTCCCCGATATCTCAATTCCCGCAGATTTCAAAATAGACAAATCTTTCTACTACGATCCTGAGACATTTGCATGGTCGCACACTGGAGCAACCTACTCTGATTATCTTGACCAAATCCTCCCAAATCAAGAGTGCACCAACATTCAGGAAACAAAGAACGAACACGTAGCCCGAACACCGACCAAGGAGAAGAATTTTAATGGCTATTCATCTGGGTACTCAAGTGAACCGACATCCTCACGAAACAAGAAAAAGAAAGTCACCTTTTATCTTTCGGAAGAGGAATCAGTTGATAATCCCTCATCAGGTCCGGAAAAGGTAGTCTACATGAGTGAAGTCTGTTCGGCATCTCTTAAGCCATTTCTTCGCAAGGATCCAAAATTCGATTCTCGTTGGACAACTCCCGTTCCTAATTATTACTCATCCAAAGCTGATGCTCCTACCTTTCACAAGTACACTGGAATTATTTCTTATGAGCTGACTGAGACTGGAGCATCTGAAGATTCATTTGAGGACAAACCGATTGATCTTAAAAAGGAACGAATTTTGAGGAAACAATTGAATGAACAAAAAGACATGAAGATCTGGAGTATGTCCACTTTCAAATATTATTCCTCTGAGGATAACTCTAATGATGGCTACTTTTCATCTGACTCAAATATTTCATCTACTATCCATCATGATTTTTTTGAGGATGACACTGATAATGGTGGGGAATCGTATGCCTCATCTCCGACTCATCATTACGATCTCCCACCGCAGGCTCACAAGAAGATCAGCCGTAAACCGCCTTAATCATCGGCTACCCACCCTCCCTCCCGACCACATCGGTCTCCTTGTACAGCTTCTTCCTATACTTAGGCTTTCAGCCTAAGTATAGGGAGAAGATGCATTATATATACATAAGCTAGATCCGATCTCTAGCTCACTCCATATCCATCCTTCTTCTATACTTAGGCTGACAAAGCCTAAGTATAGGGGGAGCCGCCACCCATCTATTTATACTCTCCTCATTTACATATCCCGTCCGCCTCTTTTTGCGCTCTTCTTCTATACTTAGACTATTCTCAGTCTAAGTATAGGGGGGCGAAACCGTGTAAATTTACTCTCTTATGCTTAGCCCGAGCTATGTCTTCATCACGCTTCTTGTGCTCTGAGGACACAGCACTCGCTAAGTATAGGGGGTCTGTATATATACTATGTATATATTTTAGCCATACCTCGTACTTGCGCATAAGTCTATATGTATTTACGGGGTGGGTCTTTTGCATAAAAAAAATTGTTTTGCTACCAGCACTGACTTGGCCCAAAATTCTGACTTTGCCCAAAATTTTTGTAAAATGGCTTCTTATTCATTTTTGCATAAAAAAATTTGTGTTTGCATTTCACACACCGGCACTTCATCCAGCATTACATTCATTTGCATACGTGAAAAGTCATTGGGTTCTGAACCGAGTTATGAGCCGAAACCGAGAGTGATCTGGACTTAACCTTAATCAACCTAATTTTCAGAGGAACTTCACCGAGAAAGAGGATTTTAGAGTCTTCAGGTCTTTGACTTAATTCTTTGAGTTCCACATAACAATACACAGAATTTGACTCTTAGTGTCTAACCTGATCTCTTCATTCTGGGTACAACTCTGGAATAAGGAATTAATTTGTACTCTCGCACAATGCACTTAGCTCAACTCAAACATTTGTTGGAAGACTGTGTGAGTTTCTTTTCTGGTAGCGTGGAAATCTAAAGACCGGAGTACGGGTTGAAATAAAGCTTCGGAAAAGGGATGGACGGCTGGGCACAATTTTTTCTAAGACCCCAAAAAATGTACGGAAACAAAAGATGCTATATCCGTAGGGGAAAAACAAGATCCAAGCAGAACCACCAAAAATTCCAAATACAAAGAAGCAACTACCAAATAAAATCTGACCAAAAGGTCCAAGCTTCAAGAACCTGCAGATCTTGGTGGAGACTCGGCTACACTGGCCAGCTTCACAAGGAGAGGTGAACTACACTAATCACCCTCCAGTTCTTTTCTCATTCTTCTAACTTCTCCCCCCAATTCGATTGTGAACACAGCGCGACAGACCTTAGAAGGAAATACCTGACTCCCCGAGGATGAGTTATTGGAGAGGAGGCTTATGCAGTAGTCCGGCATTCTGAGTGGGAAGAGCTAAAAACCTTTCACACACAAGAGTCGGTTATTCAATGTTCAAAGAGTATACTTTGGGAAGATGATTGATCTAAGATGACTTCTGAGCCGAAACTGTAGCAATGATGTGTAGAACTTGAGGGCTGTTGATTTTTAAAATTCTAAGTCTCACAGAAGTTTCGACACACAAATAATCCAAAGGTTAAGTTTAGGCTTATTTTCACCTTCAGCTCATGGTCTTGGTATGGAACCCAATCTCATTTCACCTCATGGCATTTCTTTTTTGATGCTCAGGGACGAGCATGGTTTAAGTATAGGGGGATGATGAATCTCGTATTCATCACTCTAAATCTCATTTATTAAGCTCAAATCCCTCAAAATCAACAGCATTCTGGCATCTATTTTGCATAATTAGCATTAGTGCATGATTTCATAAGAATTGCATTTTAGCACAAAAATCTGCACAAAATAAGAAGCCAAAAATCCAAGCCATAATGACCTGTAAATAAACCTAACTTCCCGAATTTTTAACTCATTCATGCTAACTCCGAATAACTCAAAACCACTTCCACTGTGTACATATCACTAACATGCATAAAGGAAAAATACAGAAAAATAACTAACCCAAATAAGTGGACCAAAAACCCAAACCCTAATTTCCGGATTTTCAGACTAAAAGCCACATATCTTCTCCATCCAGTGTCCGATTTAATCCTACTCACTTTTGAACTAATGTGCATTCAATTACCTTCAAAACAAGACCAAGTTCAAGTGAATCGGAGCTCATATGTGAAAGTTGGGTTTTGGGCCTCTTTTGTACATTGTATATTTTCGCGGTTTTTGACCTTGTATTTTATGTATATATTTTCTTAACCAATAAAAATCCAAAAAAAATTAGAATTAAGTGTCTTTAATTATCTCTGATTTTACCGTAATTTTTCCAGATTTTTTATCGTGTTTAAAAATGACATAAAAATTATAAAACCCAAAAATCAAGGTATTCTATGTACATAGGATACCCCAAAAATTCACTTTTACATTTGACCGATTTTGGCGTTGATGTCTTCATGAAAGTTGTAGATCTCATCGAGCCGAGCAACTTTCGTGAAGAAACTTTTTTGATCCGAGGTCGTTTACTATTTATTTTCGATTTTACAAGATAATTATTCTCCGAATTTTCTGGTGTCGACACGTGGCAGCCCCAGAGGCCGCCACGTGTCAGCCATTTTTGGCACTTTTATATATTCGTTTTAAAAAAAATAAAAAAATAAAAAAATAAAAAAAATAATAATACGAAGCACGTGCGTCGCACGTGCCTCCCCAGGCACGTGCTCCGCACGTGCCTCCACCGGCCCCTCTTTTCCGCCACGTGTCGCAAGCAGGGCCGCCCGATCTTGGCCGATCGGACGGCCCCTGCTCGTCTTCTTCCTCCGGCTTCACCTTTCCCAAATCAGAGATTCGCCGCCCGCGAATCTCGCCAACTCCGCCCCGCGTATCTCGCCGACGCCAATCACATCCCCATCTCCGATCTCCTCCCAGATCGCGCCGCCTTCAATCAACCCCGATCTCCTTCCATCTCCGGCACCATCTGATCCCCCTATTTAAAGAATCGCCCCTCCGTCTTCATTCGCCATCCGCCGATTGAGCTCCAAGTGCCGGGGTGACAGCCCGGCTCTCCTTCGAGCGGCGAGATCCGAAGCTCCTCGCCGTGCTTCGCTTGCAGCGCGGCCCTCCTCCGCCGCTAGTGCCTCGCTCCGGCCTTCACGCCGTAGAGCCGACGATATCTCCGCCTTGACTTCTCCTCCGCCAACTCGTTCTACACCGCCATCGCCTGCGACGCCGATCTCCACCGTTCTTCACCGACGCTTCCGCGACTTCGCCAACTACCTCCGCCACCACAACGGTCGACATCGACTACGTCACCAACGACGATATCATCTCCGCCTCTCGCACGCCACCGGGGTTGTATCGCAGCCACCGGCCCCATCGCTTGCCTCCGCCTTCCACCGTCAACCCCGTCGACAACCAACTTCTCCGGCTCCGCTCCTCCGCCAGCACCCCATCAGCTCCAGCGCCATCGCCACCCTCTGCTTTGGCCGGACGCCAACCAACTCCTCCGCCTCAGCCACCGCGCGGCCAGGCGCCACAGACCCGAGACCCCGCCACGTGCACGGCACGTGAGGGCGGGGGGGATGTCACGTTTCCATCAGCCCCCGGGTCACGTGCCCCGCACGTGACCTCGGGGTTATTTGCAGAAGACGCCCCCAGTTCCGCCCATTTCGCGCTTCAGTCCAAGACCAGAGGGCACGTGCCTAGCACGTGCCTCTCTGGAAATTTGCAAGAATACCCCCCTCTTTTATTGGTAATTGCTCTTAAGTCCCCCCTGCAGCTTTTATATTTTATTTAATTATTTACATCTGTACCCCTGCATTCCCATTGTGTTTCGAACATCTTATTTACATTATTTTATTAATCCAAAAATAGCATGATGTTGGTTAATTAATTCTCTATATTTTGACATATGTGGGAATTTTTGTGACGGACGGTTAATTAATAAATAATTATTTTGTGGAAAATTGCATATTTTACCCATTTCTTGCTCTGAAATTGATACGTGACTAACTGTTGCTCTACAAATCCCCGAAAAATCACATATTGTAGAGATAATTATTCTTAACATTGTGCCCAAAAAAATTTGCATTTGCATGCATCATTTGTCCTGTAAAAATCATTTTGTGCATTGTAATATTTAATTTTCAATAGACATTAAAACCCCACATTTTTAAGGTCTAGGATTTTTCTGAGATCCGTCACCTAGTGATAGATCTCAGATAATTTTGATCCTTGAAAATACGTAGGTTTGATATTTATTAAATTAAATATTGAAATTCATTTTGTTTGCATTTAATAATCCATAAAAATCATATTGCATCCAAAAATTCCAAAAAAATTACAGTACACTTGTTTCATCGTATTTTACATCTAGGCCAAGTTTCGTATTTTTCGGACATTGTTTGAACGTAATTTACATTTTAGTCCCTAAAATAAGGCCAAATTTGCATTTTGCATCCTTTATTGCATTGAAAATTCTAAAAAAGACCGCCTCGAAAACCGAACTCGAATTTTGATAGACTTAATTCTAGGTTGTTCCTTTGCCTCCGTGTGATCGACCTTGGGACTTGCCCAAGTAAAATAAACATAAAACCACGAAATTAAAAATTGAATAAATTATTTGTGGTATTTTCTTGACCGTTTCCGATTGCCGCCTACAACGAACAACACGATAAAAACTACTTATTAAAAGCCGCATTTTCGGATTCGTCAGCCGCGCGAGGAGGGGGTGCGTGGTGGTTCTCGGCGACGAGCGGTCCGCGCGCGGGTGAAGGCGGAGGAGCGCGCGGCCGCTTGTTGAGCGGACGGAGGAGGGGAGGAGCCGCCGTCGGCGGTGGGTTCCGGCGCGCGAAAGCACGCAGGGGGTGCCCCTTTTTTTTATTTTGTTTTTTTTCTTTAATAAGGAGAAAATATAAACAGGGAGCAGTAAAAGAATTTTTTTATGTTTTTTTTATATATTTTTTATAATATTTTTTATTCTCCTGCAAAACAGTGGTTAGAGACAACAATTTTTTTTATTTTTCTATTTTACCTGCAAAACAAAGGTTAGAGAGAAACAAAGAACATTTTTTTTAATTCTTCCTGCAAAAAATAATTGTGAGATAAACAGGAAGACTAGTTTTATGTTTTTTTTATGTATACACAAAAATAGGAACTGTGAATGAACGGATCTCGGCGAGATGGAAGAGACATCCGTATCTCCGACCACCGTGCGTGGTCGGAGGTGGAAGTTGCGTGAGATAGAATGTGAAATGCGAAGATCAGAAAATGAGATGAAAATCAGTTTCGGATCAGACGTAAATGTGATGGAAATTTTTGTGTTTTTAATGGCTAAAAATTAATCACTACTCCTGCGCAAAATTCTAAGCCTACGATTTACCTACGAAAAATAACGAGAAGTAAAAGTGGATCTCACCTTGGGGTTCGGACACGCCATGATGACCTCGACGAAGCTCAAATCGCTGTCACCGACCGGATCGGAGGCTAGGACCCTCTTCAACAAGAAATCTCTCGGAAACCGGGCTCCTCTCCGCCAAAGATCGATCAAGTGTGAATGAGGGAGGAGGAGCCCATTAAAAAGAGAAGAAAATCAAAAATGGAAGATATTCACAAATGAGGAAAGTGTTTATTGGTTAATTAAATAAAATAATTGAATAAATAAAATAAATAATTAATTAAAAACGAATTTCGTAATTAATTAAAATAAATAAATTAAAT
The DNA here is from genome assembly GCA_037367405.1 of Ottelia alismoides. Lineage (NCBI taxonomy): Eukaryota > Viridiplantae > Streptophyta > Magnoliopsida > Alismatales > Hydrocharitaceae > Ottelia > Ottelia alismoides. The sequence continues at coordinate 491,580 of JAZKJV010008923.1, read as the reverse complement.
AATTCCCAAAAATCAATTAACCACCTTAATGGTGGCTATTTAAGGCACAAAATCAAATCTTCACATAAAAGGTAAGTTATCAAATCAAATGAATAAAAATAAATCCAATAAATTAAATAATTACATATGATTTTCGTATTTAAATAAATTAAATTAATTAATGTGAGATAATTAATTTTTTTGGTAATTTTTATTTAGGGAAATTAATTGTATACATATATTATATACATATAATGTACATAGGTGCAAATAAGGAAATAATTTTTATAAAGGATTTTTTTAATTTTTATTTTTATAATTTTTTTTGATTTTTTAATGAAAACAATATTTACAATATATATTATGTATAAAAATAAATATAAATAAATATGTTCATCAAATATATAGGAAAACTGCACAAAACACCCCAGAAAACCGACTTTTTAACCGTAACTCCAAAAATAATGAAACCACAGCCATTTGAAAGATAATTTAATTTATAGTATGATGGAATTGAGTTTGGTTCAATTTGAGCTTGTGTGGAGCCGGAATTGATGTTTCAATTATCACTTTGTGGCTTTTTCTGGGTGTAATTATTTGCAATATATACAATATTTTATTTTACAAATATTTTTATTATTACAACACAATTTTATTTGCAACTTTTATTTACGAAAATAATTAGTTTGAGGTCACATTATGTACAGATAAAATAATGTAAATTTTGTATAAATATACATGAAAAATATTTACAAGATATTTTTGATTTTTATGACAAACGACCCTATCTCCCCCTACTTTATTCCTGGTCGATCAGGTCAAGTCTTGACCTTCTCTCGGGGTTTGGGTCAGTCTGTATTTATTGCATAACTACATCCTTTATTTTTCTTTCCTTTTTCTTTTCTTCTTTATTCTTTTATTTATGTACAAAAAGTGTTAAAAATGCAATTTTAACAAATGCATGCAAAATGGTAAAATTATGAAGTTAATTGGTATTTACATGTGTTTGACTAAGAAAATGAAGCTAAAATAAAAGAATAAAGGCGATGAATCGTGGATTCATCACATATCCATAAAAGTAGGTCAGAATCGAACATCAAATCATCACGATCGGGGTCCTTCAACTTCGATTCATTCTTGATCCGATCACCTATAACCTCATCTCAATATCCCACTTTTTCGCACCTTCTTTCGCATCCTGACCACCACATCAAATCCTTGGATCATATCTGGATTCTGGGTCTTAGTCCCTCACGTGTCGAAGATCTGAATCACCCACCTATCCCTTTGTTTTCCTTTTGAATAATTCCTCAGTCGAGGATCATCGTCTTCGAGCTTCGAAATAACCTACATGTCTTCGGCAAGCGATCTAGAGCTTGGATCTATCTTCAGCTGCACGAACATGAGCTTAAACTGCAGATCTCCTTTCGAAGAGATCTGGAACTTCTGATCATCTTTATCCGACACAGAACAAGAAGAGCAACATCTCAGATCCATCAGCATCGAATAGAGCATCGATTGAGTGAGATCGGCTCTATCCAACCGCGCCTAGATATTCTTTCTTTCACAGTTCTTCCAAGCCTTTCATCCACCATCTAATAAGAGATAAGAGGTGCCATATCCAATTAGGAGCTTCCAAGTGTGCCTGATTGTCGACCATCCGATCAGATCTGGAGGGAAGCATTTGAACCGCAAACCTCTTAGGGTTTCGCACGCGTGCCACACACCTACCATGTGATTTTACATCTCAACCCCTTTAATTTTCATTCTTCAATTATTAATCATTCCTCTATATATAAAACTTGGATATAATTACTATGTTGCCCTTAAGAATTCTTTTTTTTGCAATTTTAGTCCTTGCTGAACTGTGAGCACGTGGACCCCCTGTGGCTTTGGTGTTTTGGCAACTCAGTCCCTAGAACTATTATTGTTGTTATTAATAGACGTGAAGTTTTTTATAATTAGAATTTGGCTCCTTTGTTGCTATGCACACGCACTTTCACGAGGTTCATTTGATTAATTGCAATTTATATCCTGCATTCCTTTTATTTGTTAATAAATACTTTGATTAGTTCTATAAATTGCAATATAGTCCCTATGAACCAATTTTTAAGTTCATTGTTGATTTTTCTTGAATTAATAAGATACTTTGTTCTAAAAAATCCATAAAATATAGCAAGCTCCTAATAATCATAACTAGTTCCAATAAATTTGTTTTTCAAAATTAATTTTGTATGCTAATTTTAAAATTAAAACATCTTAATTTTATTGTTTGACCATTAAAAATTCATAAAATTGGAAATACTTTGAAAAACTCTAAAAAATATGTAGGTATATTTTATTGTATTTTATCACATGTAAAAAATCAAACAAAAATTTGAACACACATAAAATGTACAAAATTTATATAAAATTACAGAAATTCATAAAAAATACAAATTAGCCATCGTTTGAATGTTTAATAAAAACTCTTCTATATAGCATTGGTTTCCAGCATAATTTCATCCATTTTCTTTTTTAAAAATCACAAAATAATATCTTGTTTTACTTTAAAAAGTAATGTCAATATTAAATCAATAAAAAATCCTCAAAAATATAAGAAGATCATGAAAGTCAAAAATAATAACAATACAAAAACTAGAAAACTTTATATCTTTATTTTTGAGTATTTTTGACATATTTTGACAATGCAAAAATCTTATTTTCATTTTATTTATGTTTATTTATAAATTGAATTTATAAAATATGAAAAGAATTTAAAATTTGCAAAATTAAAAATTTTTAAAAATAAAAACTAAGAAAATACAAAATATTTAAAATTAATAAAAATATAAAACTCATTGAAATCCGTAAAAAATGTATTATCCATTAAAAATAAACTATAAATCAGAAACAAAAATTATAACTCTTTATTAATTTTCATAATTAATAACCGAAGTTTTAAAATAGTTGCCTCCTTATGTTCAAACCTGGAAACTATACCAGGTTAATAATTATCAAATTCTTCTCTTAGAAGAAATATTTTTTATTGATTCAGGAAATGTTCTGCTATAGTGATACTATTCACCTACATTATATTCATTAATTTAAAATCCATCGATTTACTTGTTAATCAAAATGGCATTATTGTCGGGGAGGCACAACTAAGGTAGTTAGAATTTATTTTCTTCTACTTATATGATTGTTTTTTATTTCATTTATCTCTTTTATTTAATTTACATTTTGATAAAAAACTATTCTCATACCTCTTTTTCCATCTTTGTTACAAGGGCACGTGGAGAGGGGGTAGCTTTTCTAGGAGAACTGACACACCCAAGAGAGACATAGGCTGATCGTTCTTCACCGATTTATAAGAGAGAGCAATCGAGGAGGACTAGAGACTGAGGAGCAAGGCTGCATCTTTTTGCATTTTTTGTGAGAGAGTGTAGTTTAGGGTTTTCATTTTTGCTTTAGAGAAGGGGTCCACTAAGGGCATTCCGATTTGTAGACCAGACATGTATTATTCTTTTAGGAGCTTTTTTCTTCGGTACATGTGTAGGGGGGCTCATCGATTTTTCTCAAGGTTTTCTTTGTATTCTATCTTTCTTCCTCCCTATTATCACTTTCTTTTTATTTGTTTCTCGTGATTTCATTTTTTTACTATATTTATTTTGTGTGATTGAGCCCCTTAGATTTTGGATTATATTGTGTTGAACCAGGTAACATTAGGTCCAAATACCCTAATAGAATATATGTTCATATAGAATTTGATTGGACTTAGTTAAATAAAACTAACGAGAAATAGACCTCGATCAATTCCATTCAGGCTGCCAACTGCCACAATGGCTATCCGGATATCTATCTGGGGCTATAGCCATTTCCTCGGCTCAGATTCCATTTTAATATTCTATTATATCTGCCGATAAGGTGCAGATGTACTTAGGTTGGCACATAGAACTAGTTTGAGGTTTCAAAGGAAAACGAGCACTTACTCGTATATGATCAAACGATGAATCGACGTGAAAGGAAAGCATGAGCGAGCTCAGGTTGCATTGAAAAGATTAATGACCAAACTTTTTCGGTCATCATTGAGTTGAGTAGGCAAACTGAGGGTTTGATTGGTGTTTGTTTGTTTTTGGTGATGACTTCGTTGCATTTTTCTCTAGATTGTTAGCAATCACTTTTCTTCTTCCTTCTCTTTTCTTTTCTCCCTCCCTCCCACCCTTATCTATGTTTATGTATTTTCTTGTGATGGGAGTTTGAGGGTCGTTCTTCTGACTTTCATCAATCCTTGAGACACATGCCATCTCTCTTCATTCTGGCAGGAGAATGATCTCTTTGAACATTTCCTATCTTTCTCTAAGCCCGAACTTTCTGGTCCTTTGAATGACTTTTCTCTAACTTTGAGAGAGAAATCATTATTTGTATTTAATTGTTCATTATCTTCCAAGAGTTATACTGATGATTTTGCTCTTCTCCTTGAGGGTTATCCTATACTCGGTCTTATTTTTTAGGAGTGCAACTGGTCTGTCTGATGACAAGATCAATTCTTCTGATTGTGCTAAATTTTCTAAGTTATTTGATTCTTCTATCCTTGATAACCCTAGCATGAACGAGTCGATCCTTGAGATATCCGATGATTTTTACTGATTTCACTCCTTTATGGCCATCAGATATCGCGTGTCATACTAAGTCTCTTGATCTTTACTTATCATATGCTTCGGAGACCATGATTAAAGTAGAGGATTCTTTAGTGTTCCACCATACTCCATTTTTATCTTTCTCAGCTCTACCATTTCACTCGATTCTCACCTTGAGCCTATGATATCATTTGAGATATCGATTCCTAGCTTAGTTTTCTCTTGTATTCTCCTAGTAGTAGAAACCCACTTGATTACTTATACGAGTGCATCATTTGCACTATTGACTTCATTGTTGTTTTCACACTGAGACGACGATGATAGTATGGCATTCGTCTTACATATGCCGTCCAAAAAATGATACTGCTTTATCCTAGCATTTACACCCTACTAGGGGCGTAAAACTCTAATGCTTATTGAGAGGCACCTCAATATTATCTACTTTGTATATGCATGTTTTGTCTTATTAGTTCTCTCTTTCTTCTTTTTGTTGTTTTACAACCCATGTATCATTTAGGATTTTTGTCGATATACTTAAGATGTACTTTATCCTAAGTGTAGGGGATGTATACATCGAGTTGTTCATAATCGTTCTGTTTTATAACCCGTGTTTGTGCTGCTTATACTTGGAGACATTTTACGCTTAGTATGGGGGGACAAGCCAAGTCATTGAGTTTGTACATTCTTTTCCTCGATCATCCATATTTATACAATTTTCTATATAAGAATTATTTGAATCTAAGTATAGAAAGGATGACCGACTTCTATTCATTTTGTTATTTCTTTGAGTCCTTGTAGTATAGGATTCTTTCCATTTTCTATACTTAGCATGAGTTATGTCTTCCTTATCACTTTTGGTTACTATGAAGACATAGTTCGTGCTAAGTATAGGGTGTGTCGTATATATTGTATATATACTTTAGAAGTCAAAACTCATATTTTATTGTATTCAAATATAATTTATCATATTTATCAATTGGAATAAAAATATTTTGCAAAATGATTTGTAAGTTTTTGAAAATTTCTTTTGAAATTTCTTTTGTAAAATATTTTGTAAATCCTTTGTAAAACTTTTAGTAAATTCTTTTTTAAACCATTTGTAAAATAACTTTTGTAAAAATGTGTTGTAAAATGTTAGAAAAATTGTGTTATTTGAAAATGTTTCATAACTTTTTTTGTACAAAATTATAATTTTGTAAAGTTTTTGTAAATATTTTGAGAAAGAAAATAATTTCAAAAGCTCTTTGTAAAATATTTGTAAAATAATTTGACTTTTTTTTTGTAAAAATCTTTGTAATTGTTTTTGTAAAACTATTGTAAATGCTTTGTAAAAGGTTTTGTAAAATTTTGTAAATGTACCTTGTTAACTTTTTTATAAAAGTATTTTCCTTACTTGTATATAAATTATATTGTGTATATAAACTTGTAAGATTCATATTTATAAAAGCCCTAATTAGTTGTAACTTGTAATTATTTGGTGTAAATAAAATTCTTTAATAAAAGTTGTATCTAAAAAGTGTAATTAAAATATTGTTATAAAATTTGTTTATGAAACTTGTAAATTAAATTCTTTTGTAAATAATTTGGATAAACTTGTATAAATCTTGTATATACTTTTGTATATAACCCTATGTAAATATGTAAATAATCTGTATTAAATATTGTTAATACATCAATCCACTATCTCATTTAAAAACTAAAAAAATTAAACGAGTTTAAAATTCATAAATTTTTTCTAATATTTTTAAATACCACATAAAAAGTTTAAAATAGAAAATACACTTTACCAAAAAACTATTGCATTTGCATTTTTCCGAATGATGTTGATAATTAAACTAGTTTGAAATAGAATATGAAAAAAGAAGCTTGGTTAAGACCTTAATCCACTTAATTTCAAAGGAACCTTATAAGAGCTAGAGTTGAGACTTTTCAGGTTGAGCAACTTAATTCTTCGAGTCCATAAGATTATATTTATATGTTATCTTGATTAGTTTAAGCAAAATATTTCATGACACATGCATGACCCTTGTAAACAATGACCTAACTTGGACCGGCTCTTTGCATGTAGCTCAACTCTAATGAGGTGGTGAGGGTTAGGATTTTGTGGTTAAAAAAGTTTTATGACAAAGGCTTTATGCGTAAAGACCGTACATTCAAAGAAATAGAACATGGAGGCTTGACGACAAATGGAATGTTTTTTTTCTCGAGTAGTAGTCTATGCAAGCGATTCTGTCCCGTATCAAAAGAGGTAATTCAATATTAATCCATGTTAAAACTGAACTTTTCTGTTTGCGCTTAGATACCTCTCCCTGCTACAGACATATGGTAAAAGCTAGTTAGTTATAAGGAGAAGCAGACAACGAATATATATTCACGCCAAACACAGATTCATGGCTTTTATTCATATAATATGAAGTGAAGGCAATACATATTTCATAATAGTAATAACAAGAGTGACATTTGGATGGCAGGAAGAGGCGTATGCTCTTTTGCTGTTATTTACTACATAGATGTCACATGCTCGGCATCCATATGTTGTGATCTAGACATACTTAGCGCACCATCTTTGGCACCTGCCGTAATACCATCCACCGCAACAGTAACGTTGGCACCAGTGTATACAACGCCCGCCATAAGTCCGACCTTCACAGCAGAAATAACTGGTGCCTGGAGTAGGGTGAGAGTCTGTCGAAACCTCATCTGCACAGGAAAAAAAACAGAGTTTTACTTCCATATATAGCATAGGATAGATTAAGATTAGTAGAAAAACCTTTCCACTTAATTAAAGCAATCATTAACCCGAGAGAAAGAGAAGGCAACCTCGAACATTTAGTATAGATCCTTAGAAGCTGAAATTGCCAAGATTGTATTTACCAGCTTTTTCTCCATCAGCGTTTTCACCGGCCACGGTTAGGCATTCTGAGAAATGAGCACAATTGTGGCCATGAAGATGGCCAACATCATCAGACGCTTGGAAGCCATTTCCCCTCTCCTACGCTTAATTATATGGTTGGATGCACTTAATTGATGATCCTCTGCACTGTATATATAGCCTTTTTTTTGGGTAAAAGGATAAGGATCATTCAATATCGTGTAGGCTCTTCTTTCTGGAAAAATAAATCTCCTATTAAAAAACCAAAACGTTGGAATATTGACTGTGTCAGATATCCTTCGAAAACTGAAGTCGTAGAGGCTGCAGGGACAGTTTATACATAAAGTAATTATAATTAGATTCTTCCCCCAAGGCTCTTTCTTTTGAACTTAGTAAATAAAAAAAATGTGTCCACTAGCTATTATGTCATCATGCAGTACTTGTTTTCGAATTTACTACTAATATTGAAGATGTCAACGAAAATGCTATCATGCATGGTAGGTAGTTATCTTTGTTTGACAAAAGCCTAGAGCCTTGTTGTTGAACATCCGCCTCAAGACATTATTTTTATAATTATCAAATGTCTTATCCAAGCCAGTAATAATATCATGAATATTGCGGGCTGAAACGGAGGTCATCTTGCCGCCAAACCATAGACGACCATTGAGTACAAAAATAACAGAATTACGAAAAATCCTGGATGAAAAGCTGTTGAAATGTGCCTTGAAGCACCGATCCGAGTACATTTTGTACGGAGTTTTGGATCCGATTAGGATCAGTTTACCAATTACCCCTATATGTTTGCATTGTAGGGTTAAGGCATGGGTAATCAGAGAGTCTCGTTCAGGGCTGGATTCTTGTAGACTAATGTTTTCTCTTATAGCGGAACCTCTGTTTGCCCATGGTTTTTCCTCCGCTACATTGGTGGGTTTTTACACGTGAATCGTGCATACTCTCTATGGCTGATTGACTTGCGGTTGACTGCTTGTTTAGATCATTTTCGACAAAAACAATACAATTTACTACATGTCGAAGGATGACGACCCAAAGGAAAGGCGACCAAAGCATAAGGTGAGTACGGGAGTAGAATTTGAAGTTCAATAATGTCAAAAATGATGACCACAACAACTAGTTGTAACAAAGGAGAAAGTTCCATCTACATTTGACATGGCCAACAAGCAATGTCTGAAGCCTTGCATGAAAGAAAAAACCCGATAATCATTCTTGCAAATCACTCGAGAAACATACCAATGGAAGAGTCACACCATTTGAGACATTGCATGAAAGGCAATACTCGATCCTCCATTGTTCCCATGCTTGAAAGCCTTGGAGGAGTATAGAGACGTATAGCTTTAAGGAAGACATCGTGAACAAGTGATTGTGCCTAGAAGGGACACACATCAGATCGAAAGTATGTGTCAAAACCATAGGAAATATTGTCATTGTTAGAACTCCACTACTAAAGAAATATTGGATGGAGTGCACATTGCACTCCACTGAGCTATATTATTCCATACATAGCAACGATTTCAAATTCACATTGGCGCCATTTCAAATTCAATTTAATTCAAGACTTTTATCACATCCATTAAGATTCAAATTTTAATGGCCTTAGATTGTTGAAACTAACCCATTCTGTACATGTTAGGAATGCATGATTTGACACAAAATGTGATATACATATCTCCTTTATTATTGTAAGCAAATAAACTGATTTGTGTAATAAGAAACTACACACAAAGTACATCGATGGAAATGGAGCATAACACAACAAACATGTCAATTTCATAGGATTCTGAATCGGAAAATTGTGAGAAAGTATGCATTATGGCTTCGTGCAGAGGGGTTTTGGATGGTAAAGTTGCTAGTAGTTCAAAATGTCACAAGATAAGATATGAGATGTTTCATCAAGAATGGTCTATGGAGAAAATAAGATTGTATCAAATTATCTTGATGAAATAGCAAGAAAGAAGGATTTTAAAGATAAATGAACCATATGTGTGTGTGCCATGAATACCATGAAATAAGACTATCTTATTGATTAACCGAGAATCCAAGAGACAGTCTTGTGGTCCTCACAAGGCAGGACCACAGTAGCTGAAGAGACCGCTCATGAAGACTCCACAATTAAATAAACAATCAACCTACATCAATAATCAAACAATCAAAAGCAAGTGAATCAGAATTTATTATGACCCTACAAAACAGTATGTGTATAGTGGCAAGTAGAGTAGGGTGTCGAATACCGGGAACAAGAGACATAGCGATGTACATTATTTATAAATAAATAATGCAAGTGTGCGTATGTATAAGTATGCACAATATTTACTCAATGTTGTTATGGGTTTTTAATTATTTTTTAATTTTAATTTTTTGATTTTTAATTTCCTTTTCTTTTTAATATATATAATATATAAGAGTGTATATAAGCGTAAATAATGTAATGTATACAATATAGATAATATATTGTAGAATATATATAAATGTACAAAAATCAGGAAAAAATCCCAAAGAACTGTCCTTTTCATTTTCATAAAGGTTCTAAAATATTTATAATGTATTTATAATAATTAATAATAATATAAAGTATATAAAATAATATATATATATGTATATATATAATCTATATAGAGTAATATAATTATATATATATCTAAAATAGTAAAAAGATAAAAAGAAAATGTTTTTGTGTTTTTTAAATATTTTTCAACTTTTGAGAATTTTTAGGGATTTTTTTGCTATTTTTTATATTTTTTTAAAATAGAAATAAGATAAAACATGAATTTTTAATTAGAACGAATTGATTTGAGAATTAAAAATAGTAAAAAAGTTCAAAATTTCTCAAAACCAATTTTTATACATAGAATATATAGGATATAAACTAATATTTTTAGGTTTTTTGAAAATATTTTATATTTTTTGTCTTAGAAAAGACAATAAAAATACATAAAAAGTGAAAAGACAAAATAGCTCTCAACATATACAAACTAACAAAATTAGTCATCTACTTCTATGTCAATAGGATTTTTCATCCATCATCCATTTCCTACTATGAGAAGGCATGTGTAAAATAAATGCCCACTCTGAAAAGAAGTGGGAGTTGAAATAGAAAGGTAAGTTCAATTACATCAACCCTCAATAATGAGGAGTAGATCCATCAGAAGCTCTGCTCTTGAAGAATTCCATTTCAAGAGTATGAGCGGTTGTTTCAAGTTGAGCCAAAGAAGTTGGTAATGCTCATGGAATGAACAATAATATGTAGCATTCCCAAGAGTCAAAGAGTCTTACCATGGAAATTTATTTCAATGTTAGGAATCTATCTTCTGATTGCACAAAAATATTAAGGGACATGGATTAATGCATAAAAAACATATGGATCATAGGAAGTAGTTGTCGACTTCCTTCCTCATGTATATTTTCAATGGTCTTCAAATTTAGGAAGGTTATTACAAGCATACCCCAGGTTGACCCATATCCTATTTGAATGTTCCTATCTAGGAAATTATTACATTAATTAACCAAAATTGAGTCATTGGATGCCATATATAAAAGATTTACTTTGACAACCAGTACCGATTTCATTAAGAATGAAAATGTTCATTTAAAAATATAATGACATATAGTATCTTAAAAGAATAAGAGTAACAAGTATGCTTTTATTATTAGTGTCAAACATTTATCCCATATATGATAATTATGTCCTCTCAAGTAATCCCTTTACCTGAATCATAAAATGAAAGGTGATGCAAATAGCCCAGTGAAGTTATATATACATACATAAGGCTATGTTAAGGTGAAATGTGTAAGTAAAGGGAAACTTCAAGAAAAATCTTTCAATAAAGGTATAACAATAGTTTTAGCATAATTATAACTAACGATCTGCATGTATTGAAAACTTATTTCATTCATAAGTAAATAGATGTAATCACATCATGACTAAGTAAACAATCCCTTCCACGAGAAGATAACATGTGATGTACTTGTGTCGTATGCATGTGTGTAATGTTAGACCATTTGTAGCACGACCTAATATCTTTTCCTTTCCCCCTTAAAGTTCGAGTTGAGTCACCAACGTATCTGCCTAAAGCCCCAAAGGTTCATGACTCTCTTGGATTAATATCTTTTTATTAGTCTATGTACTCTTAGTCATCCGTCCCAATTTGATAATTTCTTCTTGATATTTATGAATTTGTCTTAGTTCCTAAGGTAGAAGATTATCATGTATCTTAAACTATGTTAAAGTGTTTCATCTCTGAAAAACATCAACAATTAGGAACAGGGTCCATCATGCATTGGTTATTCAAGTCATCTAAGTTCTCGCATTTACTACTTCTTTTCAGCCTAGTAACATTAACTCAGATACAACTTACTTAGCATAAGTACAATGCTAATTAGCATGTTGATAAATCTGTGGTTTATCATCATAATTAGTATTTATTATCCACCTTGCTTAAACTATGCAATAAAATGTAAAGTTAATTAACTAACGCTAACACTTAATTCTATGTATATAATTAACCCTAATTACTATATATATATGTAATCTTATTATTGTGCCTTTATTTTGGAATTTCTTAATTGTAAAAAATTCAAAATTAGATAAATATTTTATATATTGGTTTTGAAGTTAAATATAAATTAAAAATACAAAAAATATCAAAAAAACTAAAAGCAAGTTTTTTGTTTTTTTAAAAATACTTATAAAAATATTAGTATGCATATATGTCCTATTTTGACTTTATGTTAAACATGAAACCTGTAGATCTCAAAACGATCTACAACTTTCACGTTCTACACTTTATCATTTAAAGTTTCTAATTATTTCTTTTTATTTTCTTTATCTTCTTTCTTTTTAAATTTTTCCATTGGGCCATGTGGCTCCACCGCATCAGCCCATGTGGCCCTAGCATGTCACTCCACATACTCGCTCTCTCCACCGTAGGATCAAGTAGGATAAATGTGATCTGAGCCACTAGTTATTTCCACTCCAGAGTCGTCTGATGGGATCCCCTGTTGCCATCAGAACCATTCGCTTATGTCTCAACCTCCACCGTTGGATCTCCAAATCCAATGTCCCCAGACTCATCTCCAACCTCCAGCCTCTTCTCTCTCCCACATCACCCCTCATTGACCACTAGAGCTATCAGAAAAATCTCAGGTTCGATGTTCGCTCAAGTTTGATTCGAATTCAATTCGATCATAAACAAATCGAACCTTAACACAACTTTAGGCTTGTTTACATAAACGAACTGAACCTTGAAATGGTAGGCTTGCTCAATTTCTATTAGTTAATAGTTCAATATAAATATATAAATAAATAAATAATTATATATATATATATATAATATGATTTGGGAATTGAGACCTCATATAAATCTCACAAGTCACAAGTAATCCTTATATATAAATTTATGTTCAATTTTCATAAACTAAAAGATGTAATATGATTTTTTTCCAAAAAAACCCTAAGGTCCCTATTTCCTAACATTCGTAATCCCACAGTTGCCTCTCCTCTTTTCTCTTTCCTCTCATCTAGTCATGCTAAGGCAACCCTCCTCCTCCTACCTAACGGCCATCGTGCAGTCCTACTCCACCTCCAAGCCACCGTAGGTGCCGCATCCCCTCCTCCTCCAATAGGCCATGCTCCCACTGGACCGCTCCCACTCTCCACGCCCCCCCCCCCCCCCCGCTCCCCTCTCCAAGCGACCGTCGCACCGCCCTAATCCACCTCCAGGCATCGCAGGTGCCTCATCTCCTCCTCCTCCAACTGACCCTGCTCCCACTCACCCTTTCCATGCAGTCGTTGCACCCATTCCCCTCTCCAAGCGATCGTTGCATCCCTACTCCACCTTCAGGCCACTGCTGGGGCCACATCCCCTCCTCCACCAACCAGTCCTGCTCCCACTCCCCCTCTCCACGCAGTTGTCATAGCCATTGCTCTTGCTTCCCATGCTGTCGCAGCCGCTCCCCCTCCCATGGAGCTCCTCTTAGGGCTAGCAGCCCCTGCAGCCCCTCTTCATCATCCAAGAGGAAGCACACCTCTCCTCCAGTGAGTCAACGACCCAGCGCTCTTCTCCTCCTCGCAGGAAACAACAACCCCCAGCGACACGAATGATGAGTTATCAAGGCTTGGATTCAACTATTGATATGTCATATTTTTACATTGCTTTGTATCGTAGTTAAATTCGTAATACATAAATTTTATGATTGTGTGGTATATGAAATATTACTTGTTAAGAATTATTAAATTTTGTGCTTTGGTGATTCCATTTTATATACACCATCCTCCCAAAAATCCATTGATCATATAGTTAGCGAATGAAGCAGATGGAAAATAAAGTAATAATATTGTTGATGAAATTGAAGAGTATATGGTCGAAGTTAGTGATACCGAGGATGTTTTATGAGAAAATGGGAAAAGATCTAGAAGAAAGACATCATTTGTATGGTCTTTTTTTTAAGATGTAAGTGTTAAACTTTGAAGATAGCTAGACGCATTCAAGAGTGAGGAATTCAAGATAAAATCCAAAAGATCACCTTGGATAACACGTCTAACTACACTACTGTAGTCGAGTTTTTAAGAGCTAAGTTTGAGTCAAGGAATAAGCTTCATCTGAAAGGAAAGATATTCCACGTCAGGTATATCGTGTACATTTTAAATCTAATGGTGCAAGATGGTCTTAAGCACACTGATAATGCAATCACTTCCATAGGATAAAGTGTCAAGAAAAATTTACCCCTCGCTTATTCAAATTTGGAGAGATTGCAAAACAACTTGACATTTCTACTAATAAGGGTTTGTGGATTGATTGCCCTACGAGATGGAATTCCACGTATTTTAGGTTGAACATTCATTGACCTTTAAGCTTGCATTTAGTCAAGATGCTCTATGGGATGCAAATTACAAGTCACTTCCAACTTTTGTTGAATGGGCGATGGTTGAAAAAATATGCAAATTTTTGGAGGTGTTTAATGATGTCACAACCATAATTTCCGAAGCTACGTATGAACTGCTAACTTATTCTTTCTGGAGAAGTGTAGAGTGAAATGTTTATTGCTTGCTCGACTTCAGTCTGAAGATGTTCTTATAAGGGACATGGCTTCTGCAATGTGGGAGAAAATGAACAAGTATTGGGTAGATTGCAATTTGTTGTTGGAAATTGCAACAGTCATGGATCCACGAAATAAAATGCAATTTATTGAATTTGCATTTCCTTTATTGTATCCTGAGCATAAGGTGGATTACAACTTGCAGCTGGTTACAGATGCTCACCATGAGATTTATCAGTCTTATGCGAAACAACCTTCGCAAGAAGTTTGTACTCGTCCTTCAAAATCTGATGACTTTTTGAAGAAGGGTGGATTAAAGGGTCGTGAAATGTTTGGCATGCTTGTTAGGAATGATGCAGAGCAACATTCAAAAGTGGATCTTGCGATATACCTAGAGGAAGGTCTTTATGTTGCAGAAAATGAGCTCAACGAACAGAAGTTTGATGTTTTGGAGTGGTGGAGGGTGAATTCCATCAAGTATTGTTTCTTATCAAAAATGGCACATGATATTTTGAGCATCCCCATTACAACTGTATCTTCAGAATCTGTATTTAGTGTGGGAGGTCATGTTCTTGACCCATATAGAAGCTCTCTACTACCCAAAATAGTTGAGGCACTAGTTTACACAGGTAGTTGGATCATGGAAAGTATGAAAGATGCACCCAATGCAATGGTAAGTTCTTATAGACTTTTTTATACTTTATCCAAATTAAGAATTTATAAATTGTAATATCTTATTCTATTCTGACATGGAGATTACTTAGAAGAAGAATAATTGGAAATTTCTTTTTTCAATGACTTCAGTACCATATTTCCTATTGTTTAAGGTATAATATAAAATGATAACACGGTCAAATATCTTATTAATGTTATTTCAAACTTAAGTTTTATGTTGTTCTTGGTATATTTTTTATTTTGACTCTTTTTTCAAGTTTTTGATAATGAAAAAAATCACTCATCATAGCGGGATTTTGGATCATTTGATGATATTTAATGCCAATAGAAGTCATCCATATGTTGGGATGTTTAAACTATGAAGCTCACTTTGGAATACACTTTTTTGAGTACTTTTATTATAAGAAACTTTTATATGCTGCCATTTATGAAGTTTTTATGTCATGACATTATGACATTTTGTGGTTGTTTTACTATGAGGATACATGCATACAGAGGTGCATTTATTTGGTTGTGAGTTGTTATGCGGCATATAATGATATTGGCACAAACAATGCAAAGAATGATATATACTTCACATATCTAAATTATAATTTTCTAGCAGTTCAGTTCATCTTGTGATTTTTTAGGGCTCTATGTTTATTACTAGAGATAATGGCAATGTTATTTTTCGTGATTTTTTTATTTTATCAAGTATGCCTTTTGACCATGATTTTCAATTACATGATAGACTATTATTCAAGTAAAAACTGATTCAAATTAGGTGTATATGCCTCTTTATGAAGGTTGTAAAAGGAGACGACACTTCACATATAAACAAGCCTAAATTGTGCTTGAAACAAGGCATTTGTTGTGTTCATTTATTGTAATCTTATGCCCATTCACTTTGTATATAATCGAACCTTTAACGAATCGAACCAAACCTTCACGAACTTAACTTGTGCCCATTCACTTTGTATATAATCGCACCTTTAATGAAATGAACGAACCTTCGCAAATCTCAACCGAATTGAACTGAACCTGGACATGATTTTAATCTTATCGAATCGAGTTGAACCCAAACCTATATACCTAATAAACGAACCGAATCGGACCCAGATAAGTTCGCTCAGGTTCAGTTCGTTTACACCCCTACTGACTACCATCTTATCCCAGTTCTCCCAACTACCTCACACATCCCAACCACGTCCCTATTTATCATCCCCTACGTCCGACTGACAACCAACCATCCCACTCCATGAGCCGCTATTAGGGAGGTTGAACATCGATATCTAGCCACCTGGAATGCGTTCCAAATCTCTTCAAAACCTCCACGTATGCCCACATTTGCGATTATCCACACTTGATAGGGCTCTCTCCCAGCCCTCTCCTCCTCTCCAGGATAGGGAGACATAGGATTGATGGAGGCCATGACGACGACGATCCCAAGTGCGGCCCATGGTTGAAGGACATGATACAGCGCCCCTTGAGCAACTGTTCGAGCTTTTGCTATGGCTGAGCACTTCAAGCGACGATCAGAGGCTCAACTCAAGCCTCTAACTAAGCAATCACATTCGTTGATGACCTTCTTCAAGCTCAAGGTAATTTTGATTTGTTCCTTTTCTTCACTTTCTATTAATTTTCCCCAGATGTACATGCCACTTCACTTAATATCAAACTTGCTCCGACACCTCTGAGGAACATTGATCCTCGCAGAATGATTCACACTCCATCTCTCCTTCTCCATCACTTGATACATGTTGCACCCTTCTTCTTCGAGTTGTTTGAGAATAACCTGTCAGGTCCTCTATTCCTCGCATGTACAGGACCCCATTACACTCACTTCGCCTAGTAGAGCATGCCTCACATATACTATAATGTATGCAGGACCCATTTCATTAATGGTCGGAGTCTTTGACGTTGTGTCATTCTAGGGGAATCACTTCGACAACCATGTGTTGATCAACCACACCACACATGGTGTGACCCTCTCCTACACTTTAGGATCTTCACCATGCACTTGTGGAGCTACCATGGGCTTTATACAACTAGGAGGAGCAAGGAGGAGGATGGGGGTTTAAAAATTCGTGAAATACCCTCGTTAATTAACATTTAATTTTCATTATAGATAGCCAATCATGATTAACCAAAAACAACAAAAAATAATTTTTCCAATTAAAGCAAGCGACCAGATTTATGTTTTACTTGGGTAAATCTAAGGTCGAACATAGGGAGGTAGCAATATCCTTAGGTTGATTAATAAGCAACCTAGAACCTAGGTTTCAGAGAGGTATTTTTAAATTTTTAATGCAATTAATAAATAAAATGTTAACTCGGGAAAGCTCAGGGTACAATGCAATTTTTGATTAAATGAAGTCTAAAAATCCTAAAACTTGACCAGAATATGAAGAATGATGAAATTATTGCTCTGTATTTTTTGAAATTTTTTGATGAAAATGAATTAATTGTGAATTAATGATGCATTCAAGGTGATTTTCTACGTATTAATTCTAATAAATAGAAGACCAATTTATTTTTAGAAATGAAATTATCATAGATAAGTCTATGTGAGAGAAATTAAAAAAAATAATAGATCCTAAAAATAATTGATCTATGACCTATTAAAAATTAAGTACCCAAATCACCAATTAATTTACTACGACCTCAATATGTGTGTGGCTGCATAAAATTTAAGAACAATGTATAACAAACTAAAATCTATCTAATATGAATTTTTAAGTATTTTTGGAGCAACGATTAATTTATTAGTAGCAAAAGATCACATAATGGTAAAATATGTAACTTTCCACAAAAAAATATACTGAATCAACCATAGTCCACAAATATTCAATTAAACATCTACATGATAGAGAATAAGTTGATTTACAAAGTGAAATTTTCAAAATAATAAACTGATGAAAAAATGAGACTCAAACTAATGCCCAAAGGCAGGGGCTAAATAAAATAACGAAAAAGAAATAAAATAAAAGGAAATATGCAAATGTGATTACTTATACTATGAGGGAGTTTATTGCAAAAGTTCTAGGGAGGTACATGCAGCTCACGTGCCTCCCGGAATGCAGGGGCTTACTGGTGATTACGGAGTGGGGGGTCCATGCCATTTTTCCTGCCCTCACGTGCCTTGCAAGTAAGGTGGAGATGACGATGAGCAGTGGGTGGCTCGAGGTTGTCCAGGAGGCATGAGGGGGAGCGTGCTCAGCCAAAGGTATCTCCTGATGGCGAGCGATGGTGAAGCCCACACTACAAGAAAAATGAGTTGTGGCCATGAAATGTGGCTACGGAAACTTGTGGCCACGATAATTCCGTGACCACTAGTTTCTCGTAGTCACAATCCGTGGCCAGAGTCTTAATATAAGAGTTGTGGCGACGATAAGTTTTGTGGCCACTTGTAGTGGCCACGGTATATTCGTGGCTAGAGAACTCTCGCGACGAGACTTGTAGCTACGACTACTGGTCACGACGTGTCGTGGCCACAGCCCAATTCTGTGGCCACAAACCACATATACGTGTCCATAGTTCTGTAGTCACAACTCGTTTTCCTTGTAGTGCCAAGAGTGGTGCAGACAACCCTGACGACACATGCCTGGAGCCGGTGACGTGCTACTAGAGGGGAGGGGCTTCGGCAAGGGCCGATTTTCGAAGGGGTTGCTGGAGGAGAGGGGCTTCAACGTGGGTCGACTGTCAAAGGGGATGTTGGAGGCTTGACGCGGTGAGAGGCGGAGGGCCTCGAGCAAGGTGCGGTTGGTCGATGGCGATGAGGTGAGTGAAGGATGGTGGTAGCGTGTCTTCGGCAACCGTGAGTAGTGAGTGGGGGAGTGGACGGATTGGCCGAGGCGATGGTGGTGGAGTGGAGTTGGGTATACAACAAGGGAAGCACTTGAAGGCCATCGAAGGAATTGATTGAAGGAGTATCAAAAAAGAAGAAGACGCAAAGAGCAAACGAAAAGAGAAGGAAAAGAATGAGGAAGAGGAAAGATGGTTCATTGGAGTGTTGGGGAGGGCCTAAGGCTACTGAAGAACGTAGCAAAGCTCCAACGTCTTCCAGGATGGAAGAGATGCACTCAATCGAGTACTCATGGATCTCGCATGCGAGGGTGGTGACTGTCGTCGCCTGCAAATCGAGCCTCTTTGTTGTCACCACGGAGGAGTTAAAGCTGGTGTCTTTCTCCTCGGATTTGGCAGATAATTCTCGATGGGGGATGGTGACTACAACTTTACTAGTAGTTGGGTTGGATACAAGGGCGGTTAACAGAGAAGGCAGAGATGGTTGGTACAAACGTGGAAGTCGACGAGAGTTGTGCAACTGGTGAATGGGGCGTGGGGAGACGAACGGGGTCTGGCAGGAGTAAGTTAAGGGTCATGAGCGAGCAGTTGTAGGATTGGTCACGTGCAGTAGGTGGTTGCAATGCGAGATGGAAGAGAGAGGGGGAAGGAGTGGCTATCAGTAGTTGTGTGGTTAGTGATTGTGCAATCACCATACAGGGGAGAAGGGTTAGTCGTCGTGACTGCGCAAGGTGTGGAGGTGTGGGTTGACCGGACGTTTGGAAAGGAGAGGGGGGCCACGTGGCTAGCCCTAAGGCTACCACATTGCAATGGATAATAAAATTTAAAATTAATTAAATAATTAAGAATGAAAATAAAAATAAATAAGTAAATAAAATAAATCATAATTAAATAAATATAAAATAATAATAAATAATAAATAAATAAATAAATAAAAATAATAGAAAATAATAGAAAATAAAAATGGAAGTGACACATAGCGACTCCAGGAGCAACCATGTATCATTCCCAAAAAAATCAATAATTAGTTTCACAGAAAAATAAAAAAAATAACAAAAGAGATCAAATTAAAAAGTGGTAAACATGAAAGTTTCCCATCTCAACGAAATCTACAGTTGTTGTAAAGGATTGGAAATCAAAGGAAATCATCTATACAAAAAGTCTTTTTTGGTGTATCCTATAGATATAAAATACTGCATTTTTGTGTTTTACGATTTTTATCAACTTCTAAATAAGATAAAAATTAAATAAAATCCAATGAAATATAAAATAAATATTTACACTTTAATTTATTTTTTGGATAACAATTAATGAAATAAAGAATTAAAATATATAAGACATATGTGCAGACTATATATACAAACACAGGTTGATTTGTTTTCTTTGATTTTTTGCTTCATTTTTTATCTAGATTTTCGTATATTTTATTGAAACAATAATCAAAGAAAATAAATGTAAAAGAAATAAATCAAAAACATTATTTTTATACCTAAATTTATAATGTCAAATTAATCAATATGTATTATATACAATAGGGGCACAAAACCCAAGTTTCACATATGAACTTTGATTCTTTCAATTTGGTCTTGTTTTGAAGGTAATTGAGCGCACATTAATTCAAAAGTAAGTTAAGGTACATAGGAGACTAAATGAGATAGATGTTATCTTTTAAAAGTTTTTAGTCTCAAACTAGGGATTGGGTTTTATTGGACAATTTTACAAGTTAGTATTTCTTTGATATTTTTCATTAATTAATGTTAGTAATATATACACTATAAATTTTATTTTATTCAATTATGAGTTTATGAAAAATAAATAAAATATGGAAAAATATGGTAAAATATGTGTGATATTTTACACGAAAATTTATTTTCTTATTTAATGTCAATATGCATGCTAAAATACAGATATTATATGCAATTGCATGAATGGTAAAAATGCAGAATAATTGGAGAAATGCAGCTAATTACTCATGAACGAAGCTCTATTTTTAACTTTTACAGTGATGAATCACATATTCATCAACCCCTTATATTTAAACATTGCTCGTCCCTGAGCAACTAAAATAAAATGTGAAAGTGAAATGATTTTGGGTTCCATACCAAGATCATGAACAAAAGGTGAAAATGGAGCTTGACTTGACTTTGGATTAATAATGTGGCAGAACCTTTATTGGGAATATGATTTAAGACCTAACAACCTTTAAGTTCCACAAGTCTCTCTTCAGTATGAGTCAACAGTCAGGTCAAAAGAAGTCCTCATACGTAAATTCTGATGACTATGAATCTTACTTGTACCGTGTAAGTGAAATATAGCTCTCCACATCAGAAGTGATAAAGTACAACCTTCTCTTAGCAAGGTGACCCTAATTCCATAGTCTAGCTACTATTTCCTCAAGGAGAGGGGTATTTCCATCTAAGTTTAGATACGTGTTGTGTCCACAATCAAAGGGGGAGAAGATAGGAGGATAAGAAGAGAAATGGAGTGTGGCCAGTGTGGCCACATCTCCTTGTGGAACCGGCCAGTATAGCCAAGTCTCCTTAAACATCTGCGATCTCTCTGAAGCTGACCATTGTGGTCAATATATAAAACTTTATTCTTTTTTTAATACATCTTCATATATTTTGTGGAAAGTATTATTGCAATGCAATGATCTTATTGTGCCCCTACAGATATAGAGTTTTTCTTTCCGCACATGTTTTGGGGTCTTATAAAAATTGTGCAAGCAAAACCATCCCTCATCCTAGGATTTATTTCAACTCACAGCTCCCATCTTTAGACGTCCATACCACTAGACTAGGTTGGGGTGCACTGGCCACTCAAAGTGACTGAGTATGTTTCCATTTTTGTACGTCTCTTGCTAGAGGATTCTACCCCTCCCACTTCATCAATGAAGAGCTACGTACAAGATGCTTGTCCAAGTTAGGTCATTCTTTAAAAGAATCATGCATGTGTGTGAAATATTCTATTTAGACCAATCAAGATGACATGTGAGCATAGTTTTATGGACTCAAAGAATTAAGTCGCTCGATCTGAAAAAGTCTCAACTCCAGTTCCTACAAGGCTCCTCTGAAATTAAGATATTAAGGTCAATTCAAGTCCATCCTCAATTTATATTCATAACTCAGTTCAGAACCCACTAACTTTCCACTTTGCATATGCAAGATATGCAAATGAAATGCAGATGTTATGAAATGCCTATGAATGAAGTGCAAGATGATTTTTTTTAATAGATGCAAGGATGTTATGTAAGATTAAATAAGAAACCCTTTTTATTGGACAGAAGTTCTTTTTAAAAAATCAGGTACAACTATTTTACAACAAATTTACAAAAGTATTAATTAGAAGAATTTTAGAAGATTATACAAGTTTCATTATACACATTATACAAATTTTACTACTTGTATACAATATACATATTATACAAGTATACAAGTATTTTACAAATAATTTTTTAACCAATTTTACCCATTCCATAAGTATTACATAATACATACAAAAATACATGAAATTATGAGCTATGGGTAAAGTATATATGTAATATATATATACCCCCTATACGTAAGATGTCATATGTCCTCAAAGCACGACAAGCGGGGAAAAGACATAGTCCTTGCTAGTAGGAGAGAGAAAACAATAGAAGTATAGGAGTCAACCTGACCCCTATACTTAGGCTCTGGTAAGCCTAAATATAGAAGAAGAGAAAAAAGGGCGATTAAGGTCAAGAGGAGAAATGGATGAACATATACAGGGTGGGCATCGGTCCCCCCTATACTTAGGATCTGGTCAGCCTAAGTATAAGACATGAGTAAGTATGAGAACCTATGGGGTCGGAGAATATACAAAGAGAATGGTGAAGAAAAGGAGAGACTCAAGTCAATCTGCCCCCTATACTTAGGATCTAGCCATCCTAAGTATAGCCATAAAATGAAAATGATATGGAGCCGGGGCAAGTGATACGAATCACTGAGGAAGGAGGAAAGAAGAAGACTATACAAGATGGATTAAGAATGCACAAGGATCAAAAAGGTCTATAGAGAACCTTCTTGTGTGAATGAGGAGTTAAGGAATATTCATGTGTGTCTATGTCGGACTCATCCTCGAATGAATGATAATAATGAGGTGAAGGGATCGTCCAACAAGGTTCAGCACATGACTGCTTGCTCAGATAAGGCTTAAGAATAGTCAAACTGAGCTCACTTATATAAATCACCTCGTCCAGACCCAATGAGGAATCCTCAAAAAATTCCTTCTTTGGTATGTTGAAGGAAACTTTCGTAGCCGATTTTCTAGAACATGAAGCATTAAGAGGGGGAGAAGAGTGACGTGCCTTGAGGGGTTCGGGGGAATGCCTCAAGGAATCAATTCTCGACTTCCTCTCATTGGATAACAGACTAGAGGATGGAGCAACCTTGTTTTTGGGAAGGGTCGATTTGGTCCTAGACATCTCCATTGTTGAAGGTTCGAGATGTAGTGTGTGTGAAGTGCTGACTATGGGTTCCTCATCAGATGAGTCACCATATAGATTATAATACTCCTGAAGGGTCAGTACACGTCTCGAGTAGGTGCTAGTGATCTCAATTCCCTTGGCATCGATCGTTTCAGATGTCGGATCATCGAAATAGTCAAGACAATCAACAAAAGTCGTATCTGACACAACGATAGCTTTGAGTTGTGAGTCCACTATCAAAATTGTCACAATGGTGGTGATGCAAGCAACAAAAATCAGGGAAGTGTGGGGTCTCTGATCCAATAGTCGGCTTGATAGTCGGTATTTGAAGCATAGTAGAGAGATTGGACTCATCTGTCTCTCGATGAATATGGTTGTTAGTGGCTATGTTGGTTTGCTTGGGTTGGGATGTGTTTTGTAATATCACGTGCAATCAGTACGTACCTAATGTAGGTAATTTGATCTCCCTAGTCTTGCAATCTATAGTTGCCTTAGTCAAGGCTAAGAATGGCTTCCCAAAAATAATTGGAGATTGGGTGAACTCTCCTTTGTGCTCAATATCAATGACAATGAAGTCCACTCTGAGTGGAGTACCTCGGAAAGCAATGATGACTGAAATGATTCCTTTCGACCGTTTGATGGATTGGTTAGTCAGCTGCACGATCTCTCTCGATTTCCTAAGTGGTTCGAGTTTGAGCTTGTCAAATATGGAAGTTGGGAGGATATGTATCGATGAGTCATCATTGATTCTCGCAAGGGTGAAAATGGTGCCTTTGATTATACATTCAACTCGGGCCAACTGCTTCACTATGCAGCTCTTAGTCTTTCTCCCCATCACCAAGGAGGTGACCATAGACACTAAGTGTCTTTTTGTCCTTATTCTCTTATTGTTCAGCTTCTTGGGTATCAATTTACTCTTCGCAAATCTTTTCAATTCGGAAAAGTGATATATGGCCTTTATTAAGGGAAGTTTAAGAATGAATTCCTCGGTAATGGATTAAATTTTCTAAATCATTTTCAATTTTCAATTTTTTTTTGATCTTTTTGGGATTTTCAATTTTTTGGTGTTTTTGAAGGGTGAAGGAGGGGACGAAGAATATGCAGACTCAAGTTGAATAGAGTGTATCGATCCCCTAGTGTTATCTTGGTTTTCAACATCAAATCCTCTCATGTCATTCTCCACTTCCATACCAAGGTTGGTAGCATATGAATTCAATAAGTCGGTGACATTTTTCAACATGTCCTCAACGGATTCATGTCTCTTGACGAGTCTAGAAATGTCATCCTCCAAAATATTCCCATGAAAAATCATAAGAGAGATCTGCTCAGTTGGAGGATGCTATTGAGAATTCGAAGTCCCATGTTCAACATACCTTGACTCGGGCATGTAGTTTTGGCCAACTAGAGACCGTATGCGTGGCAGATATTGGTCGGAGCCTTATATAATGGATTTGATACATGCGGTTTGTAGATCTAACTCATGAGTCCAATCCCACATCTATGTAGGATCTTCGAATGGTTGGTCAAGGTGAGCTTGATCACTAAAGTCAATCAAGTCCCGAAAAATCATAGTGTGAAAGTTGCTCCATTCAGTTTGTTTGTTCGAACATGTGATACCCTAAGTTCCAATTAAGATGTGTATGTGTAATTTGTGGAATGTACCAACATTCATATGAGAATCAAATGAGATGTATAGGGGTATGTAACTCTGCCAATCATTTAACTCATTAGTAACTTGCTCATTAAATGGTTCTTGGATTCTATCAAGCGTTCGATAATAAGGTGGATCAACTAAGGATGGAAGTGGATCTGGGGTATGAGAATGTGGGGCGAGTAAGAAGTGCGGAGAAACATGGAAGTCAGTCTAAGTTCTAACTTCAGAATTGGGGTGGGATAGAGAGAAAAAGGGTGACTATAGAAAAATCATCTCAAAGAGGGAACTCCGTTGGAAGTAATCAGAAGATGCTATGAAGTTGGTCGGAGGTCCAACTTCATAGTTGGAATAGGATGGGGGATTCGTCTCGAAGAGAGGACTCATGGAGGAGAAAGATAGTGAAGATCGTTAGTATGGGAACCGATGAGCCGACATTTTCAAGAGGGAATGAAAGCGGGTTGATGTGAAAATGTGCAATTACACAAAAGAAAATACATATTGACAGATACAAAAACAAACGCAAGAGCAAACCCTAGTTTCACCAACTCAACACAATGATGGTCGCAAAGGTCCGGTCGTTATCTTTTCAATTTTTAACAAGTAATAAAACAAGATATGAATTTGTTTATGCAAGATTAAGATGTAGGTTTTGGGCACTATCCTAGGGATGTGTCCTCACCTCTCACCAAGTAATATAAAATGCATACAATGATGGGGTTGCTCTCTCTCAAACAAGTGTTAGTTTTATGCTTTTTTTTGCTCAATTCTAATTAGCAATCTCGATTTTAAATTAGATTATCACTTAATTAAGTGCACCAAACACAGCACGACTATCACCTAGTCCTGACTTTCATTTTATCCTAAATTGTGAAATCCAAGAGGAAGAGAGTCGAGAAAAGTTGATGTAATCGAATAGATCAATGATGCATGTCCAGTTTAGAAGACTTACAGTGATCCTTGCGCTTTACATGCAGGATGTAAAACAGAATTGAAAATTTTATACTAAATGAATGCAGACAAAAAAATCATGCCCAACAAAAGGTTCTAATTATTAAATGTGAATGTGTGGTCCTAGATTTTACGATCACAAGAAAAGAATATTCGACCTAAATAGAAGTTCTAAGAGCCTCATGTGCATGTCTAACCTATGATCCACTCAAGTCGAGCCCCACCCTCACTGGAGAGTGAAACAAGTCTCAATACACCATAAAAAATAAGTGTCCAAAGTCTGGATACACATGAGAGATTCCAAGTAGAATCCAATGGAAATGTGCCATTATTACAAATTAATTACAAAAATAAATTAATTACACAAAATAAAATCCTAGACTCTACGCTATCTCACGACTCGACTCGATCTTAATTTTTGTGTGTGCTTTTAGTCGACTTAATTCCCATAAAGTTGGCCTCCAATGCTCCTAAGATGCTCATCCATCTAAGTAGTCGCTCCGTCACGACAAGTCCCTCGTATAAAAAATAAGACGGTGGTCAGAGAGATAGATAAAATAAAATAAAATAAAATAAAATAACAGAAATGAAACAATAAATAAACAAAAATCTAGGAAGATAACAGAGTAATAATTACAACAAAAAATGAGGGTCAGACTACCCGGGGATGGAAAACCTAAGATCTATATTTTCTGAGAATCAACCTCTGTTGTGCCTCCCCAATAACGGTGCCATTTTAAAATCTGTGAAATGTCTTCGCTAATTACGTGGACTTAATGTTTAATTTTTGTTGTAGGCAGGCAATCAAGATAAATAAAAAACCGCTAAAATTTATTTTCTAATTGAAGCAAGTTGTCAGAGATATATTTTATTTGGACAAGCCTAAGGTCCAACATAGGTAAGAAGATGTCTCCTTAGGTTTATTATAGGCATTCTAGGACCTAGGTTTTTAAAAAGGTATTTTTAATTTTTTAAGAAATTAATAAATGGGATGCTAATTCAAGTTTAGGGGCTAAAATACAATTTTCAATCAAATAAAGTCCAAAAATCCCAAAACTTTGACATAATATGAAGAATAGTGAAATTAATGCAAAATTATTTTAATAAATAGAAGACCAAATTATTTTTCAGAAATGAAATTATACTAGATAGGTCTATATAAGCGAAGATCAAGAAAATCAATAAATCCTAAAAATAATTAATTTATGACCCACTAAAAATTAATTTCTCAAATCAATAATTAATTTATTGTGACCTCAATATGTGTGCGAATACAATGAAATTTGGGCATAATGTAAAGAAAAATAAAAATATACCTACTATAAATTTTTTGTAATTTTTGGACAAGAAATTAACTTAATATCAATAAAAGATCACATAGTGGGAAAATATGTAATTTTCCACGAAAATATTTATATTAAATCACCTATAGTCCAAAAACTTCAATCAAACAATCACATTATAGAGAATAAGTTGATTGACAAAATGCAAATTTTAAAATAATAAACTGATGAGAAAATGAGACTCAACCTAAGAACTAAAGATAGGTACTTAAATACAATTATGGAAAAGAAATAAAATAAAAGAAAGTTTGTATATGCAATTGCCTATACTATAAGGGGTTTTATTACAAAAGTTTCTGGGAGGCACGTGCCTCTCACATGCATCCTGAAAGGTAGGGGCTTGCTGGTGATTGTAAAGCAGGGGGCATCCATGTAATTTTTCTTCCCTCACGTGCCTTGCATGTGAGGTGGGGATGATGATGAGCGGTAGGCGGTTGGAGGTTGTCTAGGCGGCATGAGGGGGAGCATGCTCGATCAGAGGCATCTGTTGATGGTGAGCAATGCGATGCCCAAGGGTGGTGCTGACAACCCCGGTGACAGATGCTTGGAGCCGGTCAAGTGCTACTAGAGGCGAGGGGATTCGACGAGGGTCCGTTTTTGAAGGGGCTGTTGTTGGCGAGTGCTGACTTTTGAAGGGACTGCTGGAGGAAGGACGTGGTGAGAGACAGAGATCTTCAAGCATATATGTGGTTGGTCAATGGCGATGTAGCGAGCGAAGGATGGCAGTGGTGTGGCTTCGGCAGCCGTGCGTAGCAAGTGTGGGAGCGGATGGGTCGGTCAAGGCGACGGTGGTAGAGTCAAGTTGGGTGTATATCAAGGGTGGTGCTTGAAGATGATTGAGGGATTTGATCGGAGGAGTATCAAAAGAGAAGAAGCAAAGAACAGAGGAAAAGAGAAGGAAAAGAACGAGGAAGAGGAAGAAGAAAAGAGGGTTTGCCAGAGTGGTGAGTAGCTACGCTCGACCCAGGTCATGGCCTCAAGCTACTAGTAAATGTAACAAAGCTCAAGCGTCTTCCTAGAAGGAAGAGATGCACACAAGGGAATACACAAGGGAATACACAAGGGAATGCACACAACTTTCATGTTGAATAGTTTTTAATTTGACAAAATTTATTATTTTATTTTTATTTTACAGTTTTCATTCATGTCTTAATTTTCTAATTGGGCCACGTGGCCTAATCTCAATCAACCATGTCGTCGACCCTTAAATTCCCCCACCTCTATTTTGAATTGTCTGATTAATTGATCAGATGGCCTTGATCATAACTATCCCACCCTCTTGTGGACATCTTAATCAAATCTATAAAGCAGATCCTGCTTATCCTAACACGACCAAATATGGTCCATTGTATTGATCCAATGGTCGATTCCTATCTTCAACCTTCAGTAGTTGTGACCGGAAGGGTTGAGACCCTTCTGATTCAAAGATGTGCTCCCTACTCTTTCTTAGGTATTGCAGTCCTCATTGCTTGTTACTTAATGAATCGTATACGCCCTCTATGTTCGGAGAGAAGATTCCTTTCTTGATTGCATTTCCCAAGAAGGATATTTTCTCTATTACACCTAATGTCTTTAGCTCTATTGCATTCGTTCATCATTTGAACCATGGTCATGACAAGATTTCCTCCAAAGCTATAAAGTGTGATTTTATGGGCTACTCGTGTACCCAAAAGGGTTAACAACACTTTGATCTTAGTTTACAGAAGTACTATGTCAGTGTTGATGTCACTTTCTTTGAGTCGATCATGTATTTTTCTCCTATGGTTGAAATGTTGACTTCGTCCGACTATGGAGATAAGGTCTACATGCCTCCCCCAATTGTGGTTCCTAAACCACCTCCACCAACTCCACATCCTACTATGGTTGTTCCTCTGCCCCACATCCTAGTAATTTGGCTCAATTTTTTAACTTTTTATATTTACATGCCACCTTATGCACCCCCTGCTCATGGGACTTCCTCATCATCCAACGTGATCGAGATATGTTTTGAGCAATCTGTTTCTACTGTTGGGATTGGTGATTTATCTATACAACATGTTACTTAACAAGATGAGTAGGTGCCTCCTCATGAGGTTACTTTACAAGCCACAGATAGTATAGATGATCTCAATGTGCCCATTGCATTCCGTAAGAGGACATGTATATGTAACACATATCCTCTCTCTATTCATTTTTATTTGAAGTACCTTTCATATGGTTTCAGGAGGCTTGTTGTGGGTCTATCAGTCATATAGATTCCACAGACATATCATGAGTCTATGCGAGACAATTAGTGGTGTCTTTCTATGGAGGAGGAGTTTGTTGTGCTACAATCGCATGACACTTGGAGCTTGGTCCCTGCCGTTGCAAGGGCTTATGTGGTTGGATGCAAATGGGTGTTAATAGTGAAGCCATGCCAATGGCAATGTTGATATCTATAAAGTAAACTTGTGTCTCATAGGTTAACTCAGACATATGGGATATACTATCACGATACATTCTCTCTTGTGGCACTCCATTCTACCCTTCGCATCCTTCTTTCAGTTGAAACGGTACGAGTCTGGTCCATGATCCATCTATAGGTTGTGGAAAAAACCTTAAGCGCATCATGGAAGCATGGAGATCACATCATATGCGATCAGGAGCGACTAGTCACACTATTTGCTCGAGGTAACAGAATTTTAAAAATTTAACGCGATGGAACCACATGATCCAAGAACACTTCTCGTATTGTTTTGTCTAAAACACATACAAAATATAGGAATACCTGTTGAAGCGTGGTTGTGATCGTGTCTCTAAAGTAAGAGACCTGCTGTCTCAAGTCTGATCCAACAACAAAGATGCTTGCGAGCACTTTTATGAAAGTGTGCTCCTCGCATTCCAAGTTGATGATCCAAGCGACGAATATCCTAATCTCGTATCACAAGATCTGACATATTCTTCGCGTACAGGGTGCATCAAATGAGATAGAGATCCATGAGCAATCGAAGTGGTGGCATAATGATGTCGCAACGATAGGGATCCTCTCTAAGGTTTAGATCGACGACCACTCTAAAGAGAGGGAGAGAAAGGGCACATGTATAGGGAATGAGAGAGAGAGAGAAAGAGACATAACTTGCTATTATGTTGTCTAAAAGGAATAGCTAGGGTTTCCTCTTCTTTTATATCATTTTTGGAGTCCATCGATCATAATCCATATGCCTCACAAAATCAATGGTTGAGATTGTTTTATGTTCTTTCAATGGCCATGATTTTGTTATAAAAAATACAATAATAATAATAAATTTAGTTAAATTAAATATATTGAATAATCATCAATATAAATTAATTCAATCAAATCAAGAGGCATTAAAGGATTAGGAAAGGAGGCATGCCACTTGTATTCAGGACTAGGATGGCCTTCCATCCTCCCTTTAAGGATGGATTGCCTTCTTTTCTGATTTAATGAGATTATGTATCTCACATTATACTTTACTTATTTACAACAACTTTTGTTCTAAATTATTTCACAAAAATAATTCCAAATTAATTTATGAAATGCCAATCATGTCATTGGAAATTTATAAATCATATTCACAACACAAAATAAAATGTAAATTACATTTCCAATTAATTATCCAATCTGAATCCAAGTCACATCAACATTTAAATTGTAAATGTTATTTACGAATAGCCGTCTCTCTTATATAATAAAAATCACATTTATAACATATATGATCAATATGGATAGAGTGCTATCCACATTATTCATATCCACAATAACTAAATCACATTTAATAATCTTGGATCATCATTCTCATGCATCTCAATAACATGAATCACATTAACATTATTCATGATAATTAAATCACATTTAATTATCTATTTCTCAATGCTTGGATATTTATTACATCATCGGAATTGTTCTCGAACTCTTTCAAGAATAATGCACTTTCTTCGCGGATACTTGGAGATAAGGACATTGAGATTGCATGTTCCATGTATAGTGATTTGGATATTGATATCACATCTCAAATCCACATCTCAGGGACCTCCCACAGATGTTTGATTAAATTAAAGCCATAAACCTAATCTTCTCATTATCTGAATCACATTCAGATCACTCTCCAACATTTGGAACAAGATTAGATTGCTTCTCAATTGAGAAGAGTCACTAAAATCCAGATCTGTTTCATCACTCCCTCGGAATGGAAGCGTCATGGTTATATAATCATTTATGATCACATCACCATCAGTTATTCCTAGTGCCTGTACATCCTGCATACTGAAAGACCTAGAATAAAACCAAAGTTTTAGGTCTTATTTAGACTGTATCCTTCAAGGTTTTATCATTACATTTCTCATTTGATCATTGGGAGTTGGCATCGATCATACACTTCCCAAAAGCATATATCATACCCAAGCATTGATCATATACTTTCCAAAAGTATATATCAAACCTATAAATTTAGTCAAGATTCCAAAGAGAAACGACCGTGCACAGAATTTGGTTCTCAATATTTCTTGATTGGGCTCATGTCTTCCGGTTCAATATTGAACCTGTATTTTAGAGATTGTATTACTCATATACCCTTGTATGCACACCAACTCGCCAGTGTATAGACCTTGATTAGGCCATCAATATATCGATCTACCATATGCACATACTCAGACATATAACAATACATCTGACACTAGTCAAAGGATGCATGCCTCTATTGTGACTGCATATGACATAGGACTTGGTTATCTCGATCTCGTTAAGTCAACTCTTTGTCCTAACTTATCTGACACCTTCAAATCTCTATGTAGAGGACCTGCATTAAGAGGGCAGTCAGATATAGACTAAAAGAGAAAGGATTGCCATCTTCTACTCTGGTTGGAGACCATCTCTTAATAATCATTTGATGGTGCTTGATGTCTCCTCAATCTAACTCTTTAGATATTCATCAAAGCACTGGCATCTTTGATTCAACAATTGAAATAACATCTGTATGATCGTTAAGATGACCATGGTACACAACTCTAATTACTAAGGGACCTATTCTGCAAATTAGTTATTCTTTATTTCAAATCATGGAATGATATTTGCAATAATATTTATTGCATAGTGGCTCGTTGTGGGCTCGCATGCCCAACAATCTTGCACTAGCCCAATGGGCCATTAATGGGCTAATCTTTAAACCCACACTCGTGTTCTAATAATAGGTCATTTAGAAAAAATAGCTTGGTAAGCTGATTAGTCATTCTGTTCCTGAGGGACTATGCCAAGTCTTTTTTTCAGTACTTGCATATCTACTAGTAACAGTGCTCGCATCTAGTGCGGATGTTGCATCTTGTGCAACCAATACTCAACTTTATTAAAGAAGTTATAGTATCTTTTAAACTAAAGCTCAATAATCGTTATAACCAGTATGTAATTCCATTTATCCTTATCAGAATACCCTTATTCCCAGAGATCTCTATCTCCTAAGACTAAGA
This sequence comes from Ottelia alismoides, assembly GCA_037367405.1. Lineage (NCBI taxonomy): Eukaryota > Viridiplantae > Streptophyta > Magnoliopsida > Alismatales > Hydrocharitaceae > Ottelia > Ottelia alismoides. The sequence goes on along the minus strand of JAZKJV010008923.1, from coordinate 458,768 downwards.
CCCAGTCTTATGTCTTATAAGACATATACAATTAAGACCTTTTAGATAACTATCTATAAAGTCTTAAGTTCTTGAAGATAAGACATTTTAGGTCACTATCTCAAAAGTCTTGTCCTCTTTGAAGATATTGTCTACAATTAAGTGTTTTATCTCCATAATAGGATTGGTAACTGTTTACTACCCCCACTATATGATAGACAACTGGCTTTTGTACACATCTGACATACACCAGGCTTCTTGTAACTGATGTACAAGGGTAAGCAATTTTAGCATCATAAACACTTGATATGCTATCCCTTCAGATTGGTCAATACCATATCTTAAGGGAAGGAAGCCTTCCTTGGGGTTTTCCAATAATGGAACATGTCCAAAATGTACCACTAATGTGACAGTCCCAATACCCTCTTCTCTTTGCCTCTAAACATTTTCAAAACTAATACCTAAGAGGTATTGATAATCAGGGTTTTAAGGAGTGATAAAAGGTTGGTGTCAGTGTAGAAAATCGCTCCAAGACAAAATCATAATTAATCAAACAAAATTCCAATAAAATATGAGAGAGAAAGAGAAACAAGATGACTTAAGAAACTTCTCTCCTATTTTATTGTCCACTAATGATTAACCAGGTAAGTTTCCCGAATCGAACATGAGGAGGTAGAATAATGATACTTCAATTTTTGAGAAGAAAATGATATTTTCATGATTTTTTATCTCTTCTTGAAGAAAGCAAGACATCGAAGAGAGATCTTTTTAACGAATTTTAATTTAAATTTAAATTTTCGATTTTTCCAATTTTTTATTTAAATTTCAAAGGGATATTTTTCAGACGATTTATCTATGATATAATATGTGAAAATATAGATGATATAGGTGATATTATATAGTAGAGAAGTCACTCAAGCAACGGGCTCGAAAAGCACTCAACACAATCTTAAAATGGACTCGAAATGTGAAGAATAAAATCTCGATGAAATCACGATAAAATCCCTCAAAAATTGATTTGAATCGAATCACAAAAAATACTTCAATGATATAATAGTATCTACGTCCATAAAACTTCAATGTAGTCCAAGGGTCTAATGTATAAATATAAAAGAAAAATACCAAAAGATAAAAGACTCTTCTTTCAAATAGGTCCCTGGTCAGGGACATCTGCAAGAAAAGTTATGGATTCCTTACACTTAGGTCCTTGTGGGGATCAAAATGCAATATAATGAACTACTGGAGGCGCGATTGAAGTCTGGAAAGTAGCTGGGGTATCTTTTGCAATTTTTCCATCGTTTCGAGTTTAGCGACCGAGATTAGATCATAAAGCATGATCGTGGCCATCGGTTGGGGTACATGTTGCCTGTACACCCTCTGTTCTTGGGCATTCTTCCCCAATTCTAGAGCTGCAACAATGATGTTCTTCATCTCCGGTGATGCACTGCTATGCTGATGACATGGCCCCTCCAACAGAGTCAGGAGGAGGTATCCTTCTTCCTTCGAGCTCATCTGCAGTGAGGAAACGATTGGATATGGCAGCAATGGAATCTGTGAGGGTTCTAGATTTCAAACCCTAGAACCTCGGCTACGACACACTTGTGGAATTGATAATGGAATCGAGGTTCTCTAGATAGATTAACTGGTCCAAATGGAATATGTTGAATCCAGATGTTCTTCAGTACATGCAATGGAGAACATTGTTGCCCAATTTACAAAGAAATCGGCCAAAAACATGAAGAGTTGCATGTTGTAAACGCTTCCAGAAAACATCGTTTGAGGACCCAAATGAAAGGTGATTTGAATGAAATGGAGGCTGGAGTTTGATTGTAATTAAAGAATGATGATTAAGACCTCTAACTGTAGGATTATTGTAGCTAATCAGGTTCGAAATTCGAAGAAATTGAAGATAGAAAAGGTTGAATGCTGTCACCTGGGAATAAGAAGGTGTATGACCTTCCTGGTCTTCGCTTGAGGGGCAGTGTTCCCGGAGCTCTACACGGCGGTGGTGGCCGTGATGCAAGGCAACGAAGCCTTGGAACCCTCCATCGGAGATGCCTCTTCCACACGGGATCGATGTAGAGTGTTGTCACCACCGTGGACGGCTGGAGCGGTGCAGGGAAGATTGGGGTCCAGTCAGGTTGTTCTGGTTGAAGGAGGAGTTAGTTGGAACAAGACAATTTTGAATCGATTTATAGATGAATCGATATGGGCTTTGGTAAGATCCAAAGGGTGGCGTGTATATAGGTTGTTAGGAGATTAGAATGGAGGGTTTAGATCGGGTGAAGAGGATAGGATGGAGCAGTTAAAATTGTGTGAAGATGGATCGGTAGAACATAAGCCAACAACTTCTTGCTGGGGAAGAAGCACCAGATGCTAACACGTGTCAGCACCTAGTTGGCCAGAAGGGAAAATTATAATATAAATCAAATTATAAATAATTATTAACGTTATTTTAAATAGGTATAAAAACAAAATATATAAATAATTAATTTATCTAAATAATGGAATATTTTTTATAAATAATAAATAATTTATGAATATAAATATAATATTAATAAATAGGTATAAATACTACTTGATAAATATGTATTTGATTTTTAACTTAACAAGTTAATAAATAATATTTTATTTTTATATTTTATTAATTTTTATATTGATAATAGAGTATATTATTTTTTCTAGGTTTTAATAAATTACTTTGAATATATTAATAAATACAGATATAGATTTCATAGTTCAAATTCATTTACAAAATATGGTTTTTGATTTATTTAAAATAATAAATAATGTAAGAAAATTATGAAATCAATCATGTTTAAACTACAAGATCATGAAAATAATTAAAAATTATAAAACTAAAATTATGAATAATGTGATTTAGATAAAATAAATACTAGAAACCCTGTTGTCATTAGATCTCAAAACCAACTTTTTGCAAACAGACTCCGATTTTAATGAAACCACTCCACTAATTAGATAATATTTTATATGAATATTAAAGGTGAGTAGAGTGAAATTGGAGTTCGTATGAGAAAGTTATGATGTTCATAAGTTGATAAATTGACAATTTACAAGTTGGATTTCTCGGTATATATACAAGATAATATTTTAAACTTATTTTTATATTTTTCTATACTTTTTAGAAATAATTAGGAAAAGAGTTTGGTGAAAAATATATTCATATGAATTAATTAAAAATAAATGAAGATGTGATAATTATCATATAAATAGTGAAGGATGTATAGAGTGTATAATTAATTAATTTTTATTATTTTCTTTCCTTATCTCTCCCTACTTTTTTGTTTATCGACCAATCCATGTTGACTTTATCTTGAGGGTTAGTCTATAAATATATGTTGCACCTATATTTATATTATGTAAGTCATATTATACATATATACATATCTACAATCTACTTTTTTTGTTTTCTTTATTTTTATTCTTTTATTTATTTACATGTTTTGGATGCATAAAAGTACATTTTTATTCATAAAAACGTTTTTGATAAAAGATAGAAATTAATGAATATTTACATGTATTTGTTAAGGGTTTTAAGAAAAAATGCAGAAAGAATGTTAATGAATCTTGGATTCATCAGGTATACTTGAGATCTTTCATCTCAAGGTATGGAACAACCATATTACAAAATACTTATTGTCATCCTTATATCATTCCAAATGATTCTATGTTATCTACATTTAGCATGATGAACACAATGGCACTCCCAGTAAACTTCACAGTTCATCAAGATTTTGTATGAAATCATAACCTTTATAATTTCATTAGATCTTTTGTTTCGACTACTAGAAGCTGATTTGAGTCCATCGATGGAGTTCTCTTACGCACTTTTCCTTCCTCACCAATGAATCCCTAGGCTACTTCAAATGACTATCCTTGGTGAGGAATTCATAGAAGAATGTAATCTTGACTTCCATCTTGAAGATGTCATAGTTAAGTTGTGTAACTATAGTTAGCAATATTCCGATGGGATTAAGGAAGGTCACTGAAAAGCATGTCTCATTGCAAGTGATGTCTTCTATTCGTGTGTATCTTGTGGATACAAGCCATGCTTTAAGGTTTCTACCTTCTCATCAGGTTCCATCTTTCTATTGAAGATCCATTTGCTCCTATCAGGTCTTACCCTTATAGGTGGATCCTCGAGGATCCATATACAAGACTTATATATGAAGTCTACTTTAGACTTTATTACTAACATCCATCTTTCCATGCCACGATCATCAGAAGCTTCATTATATGAAGTTAGATCATTGTCAGACTTAACTGGCACATAGAATCCATCCTCATACTCATTTGAAGAGGTATGAGTGTTTCATCTTTAATTGTTCTTTTAGTTTCTGATTTCAGGAGCCTCATTATCTTATCAAGATTCAGTGAGTTCTTTTACTTCATTTTTATGTTAATTCTAAAGAAAGTCATCTTCTAAGAATCATATTCTTAGACATGAAATCTTTTAAGAATCTTAAGGTCATAAAGTAGGTATCCAATACCATCCTTTATATTCCTAAAAAAGTAGCACTCTTAGGTGCTAGATTCAAGCTTACTTGCATCCATGACATGGTTATGTACCAAGAAACCATAAATCCTTAAGTGTCCAACACTAGGATAGGTTCGAAAGTATAACTTATGAGGGTTTTCGGGTTTAGATATGCATGGCATCTTATTAATGATATGTTGTAGTCTCTACTACATATATACTTGGAAACTAGGATGTAATTCTGCTAATAATCATCGTTGATCAAATCACGTCACACATGATCCAATTGCATCTCCCTACAACTCTATTGAGTTTAGATGTATTAGGAGGAGTGAGATAGGAATGATATTCCTTTCTTCATAAGGTATTCCTTGAATTCATCTAATAGGTACTTGCTAACTTGATTAGATCAAATTCATTTCATCTTCTTTCAAACTTTGGTTCTAAACCAAATTTATGAAATCTTTCAACATTTCAAAGGTTTCTAATGTGAAGTGAAGAAATCTTATATCACAAATAATCATGAAATGATAGTAGATATCATTAATGTTTATTACGGTATAGATAATCTACAAACATTAATAGTATGAGATCTTAAATACTTCTGCATCTTACACCATTCTCAGAGAAGGGTGCATTGGACATTTTTCTTTGAATACAATATTCACCAGTATGTAAGATTTGAAATTTCAGATAGTCTAAAGTTTCATCTTTTACTAGTCTATTTATCTCATCAACATATATATGTCCAAATCTTGATGTCAGATCATTGTCAAATGATCTTCATCCTCCTATTGATCTTTTAAGGTTTAAATTTCAACATTAAAAATGTTCGTGAACCATTCATTAATTTCTAATTTAGTATAGTCCTCTAGATGTTAAATTACTATGTAAAATATATCCATCATAAATCTTTATGATAGGTTTTTTTTTCCAGAATGCACGTTTATTTCGTCATTTAGAAATAAACAATGAATGTATTCTAATATCTAGGTCATATAGACATTTTATTAGAATAAGAGCTCTCCCACTGAAATATGCAGTCTATATATCCGATGGAGATTGTTGCAACAATCGCATCAACATCGATGTGCATGACTATTAAACCTCAAGATCAAATTTTCTTGTCTTCTAAAACATATGCAACCAATTGCAAGTGTTATTAGAAGAATGGGATATAATTTTTAGACTTTGATCTTATCTAATAAGCAAGTCAATTTCAATGATTATATGTAGATGTATAATTTCAATGCACTATCCAAGTCCTTCTGTAAGGATCCTAGATAGTCTAGATAGACATATTATCAGTGCACATGCTTATTGCATTATTGTCATCCATCCAACTCTTTGGTTGTCATATGTGTGGAATCACAGAAGTATAGTCAACTCTTTGACTTTCCTTCTTACTTGGGTCAGACCCATGCTTCCACTACGTGTCCTTTATCTATAAACAACAATTTCTTAACACAAAGGATCTCTTATGTTGAACTCAAAATTTTTCAATATAAGAGCATTTCAACATTTATATATGCATCATTCAATTCATACAATATAACTATTATGAAACTTCATGGATGACTTGAGTATAGATAGTAGAATGATGACACTCATCGTATTTATATATATCTAAACTCTTAAAGAGTTTGGTTCAGGTAGGTACTCAAACATTTTGAATACATCATCTCCTTATAGAGCCAACATTTTGCATAATGCAGTGAACCATATCATTCATGATTAAATGTTGAGAGAACATATGTATGCCAACATGTTCTCAAGTTTTGTAAGGATATTTGACAATTACGATCATCATCGACATACTACTTTCAAAGCACACTCGATGAGAGATGAAGACTATAGAGACATAAAACCCAAGGTTGTTGTTCTATTATCTATTTAATTCTGATTCGTCATTGTTACGAAGAAACTTGTACATTGCAACCACATATATTGTGCGTCCAACTGTAAGTACAATATCTTGATCACTTATCCAATCCATGATATTCTATCGGTTATCATTGAGTATAATATTCAGTGGGTTTAATGAAGGTTATCTGAAATAGGATAATTTGCATAAATACATATTTTACTTTGATTAAGGATTTTATATAAAAGTTATCTTGCCTTGTCAATTTTGAAAGTTTTATTCACTTTCAAAGTAAGAGATATAATTACCCTCATATCTCAAGCAAGATATATGATCTCCTTCTTACCTTTATTACATACCAATAATATGAGAACTTGTGACTTAGATAAAAAGAAGCGGGAACTCATTCCGCCTTGCAAGTCCAACTTGAATTTTCCAATATGTTCTTTAACACCCAAGCCCACCACTCCTAAGGCGATGTTCACCCATCGTTAATTGAATCAACCGTCAACAAGAGCAACACTCACTATGTGCAATCCAATACCTCCCCAATAATATGAGGACTAAATATTGATGTTACTATACATACGACCTTACTCCTTTGAGAAGCAAAGAGCCCGATCCATGTGCACTTGTATGCATGACATATCACTTCCGAAAAGCATCTCCTACATACAATCCATGGCGATGGAACCCTTCTTCTTAGTGGGAGACCATGGATGTCATTTATGTGATCCTCCATATCATGTTAAAATTTTAATTAATTTTTATAAATCATTTTCACATAAATAATTCTTCCAAGGTAAATTGCAACTCTATTCATAATAGAATGTTTTAATTGGATATAATTGATTTAATCATTTTAAATTAATTATTAATCCAATTAAAACAACCAACAAAAAATCTTGATTCTTACTCGAAGGATGGTATAATCTCAAAATACATACTATTCAAATTTTAATAATTAGAGAAATACATCATGATCTTTTCAAACATTATCCTTTCCATACCCGCTGACATGGCTAATACGCATAGGATGTGGGAGAGACCGCTCATAGAGCAATCTACTACCCCAACGATCCTCGACTAGACACCATATCCACCTTAGGTTAGGATAATGTGATATGATCATTTTGTATTTGAGACGATATTTAGCAATACAACCAAAGTTATACCATATAATATTTATCAAAATCATTTTGATTAATTTTTTAAGTAAATTTGCTAAACAAATCCCCAATCCTATTGAAGTAACATTGTTTATATGTAACTATAGTAGGATAAACTAGATTTTCATGAAACAAACATTCAATGGTCTATTATGATTAATAAATTATTTTATAATTATTAGGCATCATAATTAGTCAAGTCAAATTCATAATTTCTATGATTTCTATTGAATTACAAACACATTACTTAAAGAGATTCGATGATCTAATCATCTTCTGACCCATCTCCACTAAATATGGAATATCTAGGACAAATGGAGTTAGAATCACGTGAAATAAATTAGAATTATTTGCTTATTTGATTATATACTTAATTTAATGTTTATTTAATAATTCACGATGGGAAAATAGTAAGCAAAATTAATTTTCTCACACATCCATGAATACATGCAAAATAATTTTCATTGCTGGAACTCTTCGAATCATTTTTATGCACTTTTGATACCAATATTAGGCTACTATTTTTGCGACATATTTATACATTAAAAATACATTTAAAAAAACTCATCTAAAAAGTATTCAAATAGTATATTTTTATTTTAGTGAAAAATCAATTCGAATCTTGCATCCAATGCAAAACAATGATTCCCGTGCATTTGAAACATGAACCTTAATCACCCAGGATTTTGAATCATATCCAAGACCTGACCAAGGTTCTGATACCACTTGTACGTTGTGGGGGAAAAACCTTAAGCACGTCATGGAAGTGTGGAGATCACATCATATATCGTCGGGAGCAACTAGTCGCACTAGATGCTCGAGGCAACATAATTTAAAAAATTTAAAACTATGAAACCTCATGATCCCAGAACACTTATCGGATCGTTTAAACTAAACCACATATAAGATATGTGAACTAAACCACGTATAAGATATATGAGTACCTATTTAAGCATGGCTGCGATCATGTCTCTAAAGTAAGAGACCTCTAGTCTCAAATCCGATCCAACGGAGGAGAAGCTTGCGAGCATATTGTTGAAACACATCCTCCTCGCAATCCAAGTTGATGATCCAAGTGGCGGATCTCCTAATCTCATCTCATGAGATCCGACAACTTATTCATAAGCGAGGGCATCAAAGGAGATAGAGATCCATGACTGATCGAAGCGGTGGCACAATGACGTGGCGACGACAACCATCCTCTCTATGGTTTAGAGTGGACGACCAATCTAAGGAGAGAGAGAGAGGTGGGGCACGCGTATAGAGAACGAGAGAGAGAGAGAGAGAGAGTTTGCTATTACATTGTCTAAAATTAAGAGACAGGGTTGTCTCTTATTTTATAATATTTTGGGAGGTCATGGATCACAATCCATGTGCTTCACAAAATTAATGGTTGAGATTGATTTGTGTTTCTTTCAATGGCCATGATTTTGTTGTAAAAATATAACAACAATTAATTAAATTAAATTTAATATATTGAATAATCATCACTACAAATTAATTCAATCAAATCAAGGGGCATTAAAGGATAAGGAAAGGAGGAAAGCTCATCCCTAATAAGAGGGGGGACGACCACCTTGATTTAGGACTAGGGTGGCTATCCACTCTCCCTTTAAGGAAGGATTGACTTTTTTTCCAATTTAGTGATAGCAAGTATCTCAAGTTATCCTTTAATTATTTAGAACAACTTTTATTGTAAATCATTTCATAAAAATAATCCCAAATTAATTTATGAAATAACAATCGTGCCATTGGAAATTTATGAATCATATTCACAATCCAAAATAAAATGTAAATTATATTTTCAATTAATTATCCAATGTGAATCCAATTAACATCAAAATTTAAATTGTAAATGTTATTTTCGAATAGCTCTCTCTTATGTATTATAAATCATATTTATAATATATATGATTAATATGGATAGTGCTATCCACATTATTCATATCTACAATAATTAAATCACACTTAATTATCTGGATCATCATTCCCATGCATCTCAATAATATGAATCGCATTCACATTATTCATGATAATTAAATCTCATTTAATTGTCAATTTATCAATTCTTGGATATTCATTAAATTGGAATTATTCTTGAACTCTTTCAAGAATAATGTGCTTTCTTCGCGGATACTCTGAGATAAGGACACAACGATTGTATGTTCCACGTATAGTGACTTGGATGTTGAGATCACATCTCAAATCCATATCTTGGGGACCTCCCACAGACAAGTGATTAAATTAAAACTGCAAATATAATATTTTCATTGCATCTGAATCACATTAAGAACACTGTTCAATATTTGGACCAAGATAAGATTACTTCTCGATTGAGAGGAGTCATTAAAATCCAAAATTGTTTCATCACTCCCTCAGAATAGAAGCCTCATGGTTATACAATTGTTTATGATCACATCACCCACTTGTATCCCTAATACTTGTACATCCTGCATACTATAAGATCTAAAATAAACCTGAAGTTTTAGATCTTATTTAGACTATCTCCTTCAGAGTTTTATCATTAAGTTTCTCATTTGATCATTGGGAGTTGGTATCGATCATATACTTTCCAAAAGCATATATCATACTTAGATATTGATCACCTACTTTCCAAAAGCATATATTAAACCTTCAAGTTCAGTCAAGCTTCCAAAGAGAGATGACCGTGCACGGAATTTTATTCCCAATATATCTTGATTGAGCTCATGTCTTCCGATTCAATATTGAACCTGTATTTTAGAGATCATATTACTCATATGACCTTGTATGCAAACCATATCGCTAGTGTATAGACCTTGATTAGGCCATCAATCTATCGGTCTTCCATATGTACATACTTAGACACATAACAATACATCTGTCACTGGTCAGAGGATGCATGCCTCTATTGTGATAGCATATGACATAGGACTTGGTTATCTCGATCTCAAGTCAACTCTTTGTCCTAACTTATATGACACCTTCGAATCTCTATTCCTATGTAGAGAACCAGCATCAAGAGGTCGGTCATATATCAATCAAAAGAGAAAGGATTGCCATATCCTACTCAGGTTGGAGATCTTCTCTTAATAATCATTTGGTGGTGTTTGATGAGTCATCAATCTAACTCTTTATATATTCATCCAAGCGCCAACATCTATGATTCAACCATTGAATCGACAATTGTATGCTGGTTAAGATGGCCATGGTACATAATCCTAATTGTACCAAGGGACTTATTATGTAAATTAGTTATTCTTCATTCCAGATCAAAGGAATGATATTTGCAATAACATTTATTACATAATGGCTCGTCGTGGGCTCGCATGTCCAGCACCATCTTGATATGAAAAAAATGTATTTCTATATGGTTATATATACGGGGAAGTTTACATGCAGCTGGCACTTGGGTTCACTGCTGACGAGGAGTGTCAAAAGATTTGTAGACTTCGTAAGGCTTTCTATGGCCTTACGCTGAGCCCCAGAGAATGGTTCCAGAAGCTCTTTGATTTAATAGAGCGGAAGGGATTCACGAGATTGATTGTAGATCGTTCACTGTTTGTTCAGAGGACTTACAAAGATATCATTGTTATACTGATTTATGTTTAAGATATAATTATTATAGGAGATGATGTGCATGGTATTAGCCTGGCTAAGGAATTCTTTGGACATCTGCTACTTCCCAAGGAACTTGGTGACTTACAATACTTCATAGGGCTTGAGTTCACCAGGAACCAGCAGGGTCTTGAGATGACCTAGAGGAAGTATGTTACTTATCTCCTCTCAGTGGCATGCATGGAAGATTACATGCCTTCCACTATTACCATGGATCCCATCATGAATCTACATGAAGCTATATGATGACATATGTAGTGTCAAAGTCTCCAATCACGAGTAGTAGTCTATGCAAGCGATTCTGTCCCGTATCAAAAGAGGTAATTCAATATTAATCCATGTTAAAACTGAACTTTTCTGTTTGCGCTTAGATACCTCTCCCTGCTACAGACATATGGTAAAAGCTAGTTAGTTATAAGGAGAAGCAGACAACGAATATATATTCACGCCAAACACAGATTCATGGCTTTTATTCATATAATATGAAGTGAAGGCAATACATATTTCATAATAGTAATAACAAGAGTGACATTTGGATGGCAGGAAGAGGCGTATGCTCTTTTGCTGTTATTTACTACATAGATGTCACATGCTCGGCATCCATATGTTGTGATCTAGACATACTTAGCGCACCATCTTTGGCACCTGCCGTAATACCATCCACCGCAACAGTAACGTTGGCACCAGTGTATACAACGCCCGCCATAAGTCCGACCTTCACAGCAGAAATAACTGGTGCCTGGAGTAGGGTGAGAGTCTGTCGAAACCTCATCTGCACAGGAAAAAAAACAGAGTTTTACTTCCATATATAGCATAGGATAGATTAAGATTATTAGAAAAACCTTTCCACTTAATTAAAGCAATCATTAACCCGAGAGAAAGAGAAGGCAACCTCGAACATTTAGTATAGATCCTTAGAAGCTGAAATTGCCAAGATTGTATTTACCAGCTTTTTCTCCATCAGCGTTTTCACCGGCCACGGTTAGGCATTCTGAGAAATGAGCACAATTGTGGCCATGAAGATGGCCAACATCATCAGACGCTTGGAAGCCATTTCCCCTCTCCTACGCTTAATTATATGGTTGGATGCACTTAATTGATGATCCTCTGCACTGTATATATAGCCTTTTTTTTGGGTAAAAGGATAAGGATCATTCAATATCGTGTAGGCTCTTCTTTCTGGAAAAATAAATCTCCTATTAAAAAACCAAAACGTTGGAATATTGACTGTGTCAGATATCCTTCGAAAACTGAAGTCGTAGAGGCTGCAGGGACAGTTTATACATAAAGTAATTATAATTAGATTCTTCCCCCAAGGCTCTTTCTTTTGAACTTAGTAAATAAAAAAAATGTGTCCACTAGCTATTATGTCATCATGCAGTACTTGTTTTCGAATTTACTACTAATATTGAAGATGTCAACGAAAATGCTATCATGCATGGTAGGTAGTTATCTTTGTTTGACAAAAGCCTAGAGCCTTGTTGTTGAACATCCGCCTCAAGACATTATTTTTATAATTATCAAATGTCTTATCCAAGCCAGTAATAATATCATGAATATTGCGGGCTGAAACGGAGGTCATCTTGCCGCCAAACCATAGACGACCATTGAGTACAAAAATAACAGAATTACGAAAAATCCTGGATGAAAAGCTGTTGAAATGTGCCTTGAAGCACCGATCCGAGTACATTTTGTACGGAGTTTTGGATCCGATTAGGATCAGTTTACCAATTACCCCTATATGTTTGCATTGTAGGGTTAAGGCATGGGTAATCAGAGAGTCTCGTTCAGGGCTGGATTCTTGTAGACTAATGTTTTCTCTTATAGCGGAACCTCTGTTTGCCCATGGTTTTTCCTCCGCTACATTGGTGGGTTTTTACACGTGAATCGTGCATACTCTCTATGGCTGATTGACTTGCGGTTGACTGCTTGTTTAGATCATTTTCGACAAAAACAATACAATTTACTACATGTCGAAGGATGACGACCCAAAGGAAAGGCGACCAAAGCATAAGGTGAGTACGGGAGTAGAATTTGAAGTTCAATAATGTCAAAAATGATGACCACAACAACTAGTTGTAACAAAGGAGAAAGTTCCATCTACATTTGACATGGCCAACAAGCAATGTCTGAAGCCTTGCATGAAAGAAAAAACCCGATAATCATTCTTGCAAATCACTCGAGAAACATACCAATGGAAGAGTCACACCATTTGAGACATTGCATGAAAGGCAATACTCGATCCTCCATTGTTCCCATGCTTGAAAGCCTTGGAGGAGTATAGAGACGTATAGCTTTAAGGAAGACATCGTGAACAAGTGATTGTGCCTAGAAGGGACACACATCAGATCGAAAGTATGTGTCAAAACCATAGGATAATGTTTTCGTTGGTAGAACTCCACTACTTCAGCACATTGCACTCCATTGAGCTATATTATTCAAGACGTAGCAACGATTTCAAATCCACATTGGTGTCATTTCAAATTCAATTTAATACAATACTTTCATCCCATCCATTAAGATTCAAATTTTAACGGTCTTAGAATATTGAAAATGACCCATTCCAAATGTGCATGCTAGGAATTTATGTTTTAAACAAAATTTGAAACACATATTTCATCATTATTAGAAGTAAAAAGACTGACTTGTATAATAGGAAAATACACACAAAGTTCGTTGGTAGCATAATGCAACAAATGTATTGATTTTGTAGGATCCGGATCGAAAAATTGCAAGATGGTATGCATTATTGCTTCATGCAGAGGCATTTTGGATGGTAAACTTTCTAACAGGTCAAAATGTAACAAGATAAGATATGAAATGTTTCATCAAGAATGGTTTAGGGAGAAAAACAAAACATATCAATTTATCTTGATGAAATAACATGCGAGAAGTATTTTAAAGATAAATGAACCATATATACATGAATACCACATCCTATCTTATACACGTGTTTAACCCATTTATGAATTTAATATGTTACAAGTTAGGACACGACATACTGGTTCATAAATGCGATCAATATATGACATAACTTTCTTTTAAATTGTTATTATTATAATTTTCTAAGGTTATTATTTTTGGTATAGAGCTTCGTTGATATTGAGGGATTTGATACTGATAGAATAGTAAAAGAAGCAATTAATCGTAGTTTAGCAAAGCATCTCAGAGAGCGTCGATATAGTTTAAAGAAAGAATGGAAAGTGCAAGGAAACGCTGCTAGGACCCATAATGTACCGGTTGAACTTTGGAAAGTCATGGTTGAAATATGGACAGAACCAGATCATGAAGTATGTTTGTAATTGAAAGTTGATTATATTTTATTGTTAGATGATCTATTTAGATTTATAAATACTGTCAATATTCTTTTGTGGATTACTTATGTAAAAAATAGGAATGGTGTCAGAAGAACAAGGACACGCGTATTCACATTGTTAAAAATCTTTCCACTACAGGATCGAAGTCATACACAGTCATTCGACAAGAGATAGTGAGTATTTTTAAAATTCAATTCATGTTGGATATGATAATAGTTGTAATTCATTTAATTTCTTGATCATTTAAGTCACGTGATGAGCTCGATGATCGACCGTGTGGAGAGATACTCTTATTCAAAAAGACAAAGTTTAGTGTCGACATAACAGGGCAGACACCATCGGATGAAATTGCAGGGCAGCATAGATATTGGTCAACACCTGAAGCAAGACAGACATATGTAAGTTGTCTATATTAATAATGTAAATTTAACTTTCCATATTAACTTTTTTACTTTTATGTTCTTTTATATATTACTATGTTAGAAATGCGTGCTAAAGCCGATGCAGAAGGACAATCCACAACTAATGCTGAAATAGCTAATATTGTACTAGGAAATGAAGGACGATCCGATTTTCTTATTGGTAGGAGGCAAGGACACATGCCTAAAGGAAGAGGGAGTCGTAGGTCTACATCCATTTCATAGGATGTAATTGAGCAGAGGGTGGCGGAAGAGTGACGAAAAATAGAGGTCAAAAATGAAAAGAATGTGGCATCCCTTCAACAGGAAGTGCTGGATTTGAAGTCACAGATAGATACAATTAATAAGAAGGCATTGACAGAGCTTCAAGATAAAATAGCGGCTGGAATTGTAGCATATTTTAAGAATTACCCGTTAACAGATGGGACGCCTTCGACATTTTCTCCACTTACAATATATGGTACTTATTTTCAAAAGTATAATCATTTTGATATATTCTTTTACCATGTCTAATATACTTATTCTTTATTAGATGCTTCTCAAGGACGATCAAGAGGAGATAGATCCGAAGGTGTTGATCCTGATGCCGAGACTGAAGAAGATGTTTAGAATTTTGATTTGCCTTAAACATCTTGAATGTACTTTTGGTTATTATTTTTGATGGAACTAAAACCTTTGGATTTTTTGTAATCATGTTGATACTCAACTTTATTATCATATTTTTAATGCATGATTTAGTTCTGACTTTGGTCGTACTACAATTACAATTGTAATTATTTTCCCCCATGTCTTTCTACACTCTAATCCTATTATTTATCATGCTAATAAGACTTCTTAAAAAAATGAAAAACCTTGATTACTCGTATTCCCTTACTCATGTAATTGCACCTAAACATTGGATTAATAGTAAAGGATGCCCACATAAAATATACAAGTATGTTTATTAACGATCGCTTCTAAATTTTTGTGGATGCATTAAAAAACGACAATAAAACACGATTTTCGACAAAAAATTATGAACATCAAAATAGATTCTACCAAGACGTTCACTAACATCTGTAGAATTGCTTAATCTGCAGACGTTCTAAAATAACATCCACAAAGCATCTTCTTTCGCAGATGTTATTAAACATCCACGAAGATGTTGATATATGGACGTTCTCTTAAAACGTCCTTTAAAACTTGTTCCGACAAGGCTAGCTGGACGTTTGTTTTGGATGTTTATTAACATCGGAATAGTGATGTACCGACATTAGAAATACCGTAGGAAGATGTTTCAAAACAACGATAAAGGTAAATTTTGTAGTAGTGCATGTTGACAAATTACTGAAATGTTCGAATTTCTTGCCATCAAAGAGATTAAAATGTAATGGAAATTCTGATGCATGGTCTTTACAACATACTAGGCATCTTGCTTAAAATAAGTATGCTTACAAACAACATTGGTGATACTTGAGGTTCGTGTCGTAGACTCATCTGATGCACAACATGGTGTAACTTATTGCATGGAGTTGGAAGATAAACCACTGGAATAACGCTCATGTTATCACACCCCATCTTTTTCTAATTGCAAGTTTTCCTTGTCGGAGTTGTATTGATGGAACACTTAGTTTAGTTATGAATAATGCTTATGTTTTCATGAGACAAACTTATATGTTAATGCTCATTGATTACCATGCAAGTTTCAATAACTCTATTCATTCAATTGAATGTTTATGCGTTCTTCGTCAATGCTACCATGTTCGTTACAGACTGTATAAGAGCCAACATTCCTCCGTGAGAGTTCAGCGTAAGAGGGGGAGTATTTTGAAATATACAATATCCCCATTACATATCCAACTAAAATATCCATAGACCATAGAGATAGAAGTTGAGAAATCAAGCCACAATGATCAAAATGATTTTAACGTGGAAATCCAATCGGGTGAAAATCAAAACCAAGAACCATGTTCTAGGATTTCCCTTTTCTTTCTTGGCAAATCATGCTTCTACTATCCTAGCCTTACTTTAAATCAAAGGTACCACAACCTTGTGTACAAGTCGCAACATTCCTTGGACAATTTTCAAAGGAAAATTTTTTCGAAAAAAATAGACCCACAACTCGAATACATGTTTACAATATGCTGATAGAAAATAGTTCTGCAATAAAACATGAATTCACGTGCCTATAGAGTTTTCAGCCCATAATCTGCTCGATAATAATGATGATTGTTGCTGAGCATAGAGAGATTAAATAGCTAGAGAGCTTTGGATAAAAGAGAGCTCAAGAGTGTAAAATTGCAAACAGATCTTGAATTGATATTGCGCGCAATATCACTTTTTATTTTGTTTTGTTAATAAAAAAATTTTCTCTTGATTGTATGTCTCAACAAAGATGTCTAGGTCATACTTATTGGGGTAAGATTTCACAAAATAACCATGATTGGTAATATAAAAAATTCCAATGAAAAAAATGAAAATTGGTCAATCATTGTTTATGGTGTATAGATCATAATAGGAAAAATGATCTATCAAGTCAATAATGTTGATTGATTATTTTGTGAATTCTAGATGATCATTGAGCTGCAAATAAAGCATTGATAGATCATGGTCAAAAGTTAGTCGATCAAGGGTGATCGATCATGATTAAAAGATTAACCAATCATGTAGTAAACAAAGACTAATCTCTGATAGATCATGTCAATCGGGGTTAATTGATTAGAGTGTCACGACAATTGACCATATGTCTAAAAATGATATGATTTCGAAGATTTTGTATTAATTTTCTTGTTGATAAAGAATATACTATATCTTTAACACTTCAGTGCAAATAAAAACTATGTAAATCCTCCTACTCGGCTGAACTTGCTGAAGTACCCCTTTTCCTTTTATACTTGTCCTAGACCCTTAAAGTCTTAAATTATCTCCACAAATGCAATTGAGCTTTCGGGTTTGAGTCATTAGCTTTTTAGAGCTATACACTTTGAGTTGTCTTTTATAATCGTGCTTTATGATTTGATTCAGATTCAAAGCTTCTTCCATGCTTTTCATCATAGAGATTCTAATACCTAAAAAGTCAATAAAGATACAAATATGCAACAAAGTAATTAGTAAAATCTAAATCACTAACACTATGAACATAAGGTATCCATAACTTGTAGTAGAGTATAAAATCGGGTATTACAAGAAACAAGTTGACCGTTCCTGTTCTGTGAATCATATTGCTCCTTGTTATGGTGGTAAATAGATAACACGAGTCCTCATAAACCTTGAGATTCCTACGAGCATGTAGCAAAATTTGTCTGAGTTAATAAGTTGCTGACTCTATAATTCAAGCATCAGATATAGAGCTCCAACAGATTTATGCCAAAGACTTTCATTCACCATGATCCACCTATTTTCATGGGTGAACATGAGCCATAAAATTTAGCAATGGTTAAGGGAGATGGGGATGGATTTGAAGCTACGGGATGTCATGAAGATAAGGCGATGATTTTTGGGACGTTCTGCTTTAGAGGTAGCGTAAAGAAGTGGTGGATATCATGATAAACGAGATTTAATGAGGGTCACACGGTTTCACAAGGTAAAATCGTAGTTGATGTGTTGACTGCTCAATAAACCTCATTTAATCAGAAATTAACCCATAATATATATATATATAGCAGTGAATAACAAAGTGAGTTAAAATTTATTATTCTCTACTATAAGATGCATAACAATTAAGTATGTAGAGTTCGAACCACAAAGAGCAAAACGAGTAGCCTGTGATTATTTATATACAACCAAGTCATCTATTATGTACGTGTATCTTTTTGTGGGTTTTTTATTTTTAATTTTTTTAATTTTGTTTTATATTTTTGTATTTTATTTATAATTTAATTATATTTTTTATATTTTTCAGAAATTTATATTTCTTTTGCTTTTAAATATATATAAGATATATAAAGATATATATACACACAATATGTTGTAATATAGTTATAATTAATAGTATAGATAATAGAAATATATCAAATAAAGTGTTTTTGGGTTTTATCTATTTTTCTAATGTTTCTATTTTTTGGAATTTTTGCTAATTTTCATGTATTTTTAAAATAAAAAATATCCCAAATAAGGGTTTAACAAATACCCGACTTTGATTTGGATTTTAAAAATAGTAAATAATTTCCAAAATTATGCAAATCAATTATACTATGTAAATATTTATATAAAGATAATTGTAAAATAGAAAAATATATTTTTGTAATTTTTTTATCGAATTTTTATATCTTTATAGAGATTTTTCATATTTTTAATTTTTTGGAGTTTTCTTTTTCCATTTTAGTGATTTTTGGTAGGTAGTTGAAACATAGTAAAATAGACACCGTATAATGTTTTTAGGATTTTTAGACATGTTTTTATATTTTTTTGGTATTTTATACTGTAGTCAGGACAAAAAGTAGCTCCTTTTGATTTTTAATAAATGGTTGAAAAATCCCAAAATGCCAAACAAAGCCCTAGCATGAAAGTACATGGCAAGATGCACTAAACCCTATTTTTGCATAATTTAAGGAGTTATTGTGCTTTTTTTGATAAATGAAATCTAAGCACCAATATTCATACACTAACATAGACATAAATGTAAATAAATTAAAGTCTGGGGGACACTCTACAATTTTTACAAAAATATACAACATATTTAAAATTTTATTGGACTAAAGACAAATACACAAAGCCATAGGTATGTCCCTGCAATTTGCCCAGCTCACGTGGGATGACATGTGAACCGAGCTGGACTGGACCCAAATGCAATGTAAAGAAGTACATGGGTCTTTTTACAAAATTTCTACATTATTTTAAATATTACATTTCATTTACTAGACTAATACGTAGGTACACAAAAATTGAGGAAAGAATATGTGATTTACCCATTTATGCGCGCCATCGGACGGTTATGGTTACTTCACTTGATACGTAGCGTATTCTTGCGCTCGATGATGCTTCGCGTTCGACGTCTGAGATTAGATCGTGGAAGCGATCAAACGAATGTGACTCTGCTTGATTCGACGCGTAATGCTGTGCGGGAAAAACTGGGCTCGATCTGACGGCGGAGGAGTTCGTTGGATGAACAGGGAAAAAGCCGCACCGAGGAGAGCTTCCTCCAATGGAATCTCACTGCTCCGTGGGGCGTGGCTGCTCCAAAAGGCCCCAAAATATTACTGGCGACGTCTACGGTCTTCTGAGAGATTTAGAAGGGGTGTAGAATCATTGGAGCGCCACCACGATGTAGGACAAGAAGTAATGCCCTTGGTATCTCTGACAAAGTACGAAATGCCCCCCAGGCACCTATTTGCGAGTTTAACCTTCACAAATAAGATGTATGGCTCGAAGAGAAGTGCTTCGTCACCTAGTGAAGCTGGGATGCGCAAATGGAAGGTGGGTTGGAGAGGATCCGGCGAATGATTGAGGAGGATCCTCGAATCGCTGATCAGGGCCCGATCAGGTTGTTCAGATGGACGGTTCGTATGGAGAAGATGGGGAGGATCAAGATGGGATGGATGGCAGGGTCGATAACATCTTAAGTCACCATGGAATACAACCATAGCAGAGAGCTCCGTCGATCGAAGACCTTGATTCTAAGCTAATCTAGTTATCTATATGCTAAACTAATGACTGGAACAAAAAGAAAAGATAAGAAACTACCTAGAAACGAGAAACACACATCTCATACCTGGCCGGAGACTACGGAGAAGAGACGTCTGTTGGAAATGCGAGCCCACGGCGAGCCATTATGCAATAAATGTTATTGCAATTCACTCCTTAATCTGAAATGAAGAATACATAATTTGCATAATAGGTCCCTTAGTACAATTAGGGTTATGTACCATAGCCATCTTGATGATCATACAGTTGTTGATTCAAGTATTGAATCATAGAGGCTGGTGCTTAGATGAATATCTAATGAGTTAGATTGAGGACTCATCAAGCACCGTCAAATGATTGTTAAGAGATGATCTCTAGCCTGAGTAGGAGATGGAAATCCTATCTCAGTTAGGCTGATATCTGACCGACCTCTTGATGCAGGTCCTCTGCATAGGAATAGAGATTCGGAGGTGTCAGATGAGTTAGGTCAAAGAGTTGACTTAACGAGATCGAGGTAACCAAAGTCCTATATCGTATGCTGTCATGATATAGGCACACATCCTCTGATCAGAGACAGATGTATTACTATATGTCTGAGTATGTACATTTGGCAGACCAATAGTTTGATGACCTAATCAAGGTCTATACACCGGCGCGCTGGTGTGCATGTAAGGGCATATGAGTAATACGATCTCTCAAAGGGATCATACAGGTTCACTGTTGAACCGGAAGACATGAGCTCACTCATGAGATATTGGGAAGAATCAAATTCCATGCGCATGGTCGTCTCGCTTTGGAAGCTTGACTGAATTTGTAGGTTTGATATATACTTTTGGAAAGTATATGATCAAGACCTAGGTATGATATACGCTTTTGGAAAGTGTATGATCGATACCAACTCCCGAATGATCGAATGAGAAACTTACTGATAAAACCCTGAAGTAGACAGTGTAAAGTTGATCTAATACTTCGGGTTTATTCTGAGTCTTCCAGTATGCAGGATGTACAGGTATTGGGAATACCTGAGGGTGATGTGATCATAAACGATTGTATAACCATGACGCTTCCATTCCTAGGGAGTGATGAAACAGGTCTAGATTTTAGTGACTCCTCTCAGTAGAGAAGTAATCTGATCTTAGTCCAAATGTTGGACCTTGATCTGAATATGATTCAGATGCAATGAGAAGATTAGATTTGCGATCTTGATTTAATCAAGCATTTATGGGAGGCCCGCGATCTGGATTTGAGATATGATCTCAATATCCATGTCACTATACGTGGAACAATACAATCGCCCTGTCCTTATCTCCAAGTATTCGCGGAGAAAGCGCATTATCCTTGAATGGCTTCAGGATAATTTCATTGTTGATAAAATGTATCCGAGCATTGAGAAAATGGATAATTAAATGTGATTTAATTATCAAGATTAATATGAATTTGATTCATATTATAAAGAGAGTTATCTAAGATAATTGAATATGATTTAATTATTGAAGATGTGAATAATGTGAATGTGATTCGTATTATTTGAACACATGAGATAAAGAGATCCAAGATGATTAAATATGATTTAATTATCATGGATAAGAATAATGTGGATAGCAATATCCAATTATTCATAATATATTATAAATGTTATTTATAATGTATTAGAGAGAGCTAATTATAATTTATATTTGTTGATTAATTATTATGTGTATTGGATACACATTGTGTAATTAATTGACAATGTAAATTATATGTTGTTTTGGGTTGTGAATGTGATTCATAATTTTTCCATGGCAAGATTGAAATATTCCCAAAATTAATTGTGAATTATTTTTGAGAATAAATCCCAACAAAAGTTGTTGGAAATAAATATTGAGAGAAATTCAAGGAGGAATGCAATCTCATGGAAATCCATGAGATTGCCCTCCACGGAAAGTGAAGGGCGGCACCCAATTCCTATATGGAATGGGTGACCGTCCCTTTGGATATACATGGAGATGAAATCTCCATGTATATTCTCTCTCCTTATTTGTTTATTTAATTTAGGATTGAATTATATTTGATTTTGTCAAATATGTTTTGATCTAAATTAGATTATATTTTATTGGTTTTACCAACAACAATCTTAGCCATTGGATTGACATAAATCAATCTCATCCATTGATTTTACATGTCAAATGGATCGAGATCCATGGATCCCAAAACCCTATAAATAGAGAGGCATGCCCATGCTCTCTCTTTACACATAATGCTTGAGAAGCATCTCTCTCTCTCTCTCTCTCTCTCTCTCTCTCTTTCTCTCTAGACGTCAGCCCTATCTCTCCCTCTCATGGCCGTCCACTATGGATGCCATGGAGAGGTTCTCCATCACCGTAGCATCGTCGTTATGCTGTCCGATCGTCTGTTCGTGGATCTCCGTCTCCTTCGGTGTGCCTCGCTCGTGAAGAAGACGACTGATCTCGTGTGTCGAGATCTGGAGATCCGCCGCTTGGATCATCAACATGGATTGCGAGAAGCACGCGGTTCATCCCCGTGCTCGCAAGCGTCTCCTCCGTCGGATCGGACTAGAGACAGGAGGTCTCTTCGTTTAGAGACTCGATCGCAACCACGCTTCAAGAGGTAATCCTATTACTTGTTTGTGGTTTAGACGAAACGATCCGAGAAGTGTTCTTGGATCATGTGGTTTCGTCGTATAAAATTTTTTTAAATTCCGCTGCATCAAGCAACTAGTCTGACTAGTCGCTCCTTGTCGTATTCGATACGATGCACACGCTTCCGTGATGCGCTTGAGGATTTTACCATATCCTTCCAGTGGTATCAGAGCCTTAGGTCGACGGTTTCGAATATGATTCGTATAACCGAGGACGACTTGGGTTCATTAAGGTCGCGAAAGTTTTTATCGCATTTGATTTCGCAGATCTGTTTAGTAAATAAATTCGGCACTGTTTATTGTTTAAACACAAAATTAATACTTGGATTTTGTTCCCCATTAAATAAGAAAACCATAGGATCTGAGTTTGCGTAAATCGGATTTTGTATGCTCTAGATATGGTTGTTTTAATGAACATGCATGCACTGTTGCGGGAACTGTAGATCTGAACGTAATTAAGATATTAATTACTGTTTAGACTTGCCTGGAAATGCGTGAAACATCACTTGGGTTCTGTCCTAAATCAAATTAGAAATCTATGAAAATTGATTTTGTCTAGTTTGGATTTAATATGATTGAGATATGCTAATTTTAGTAAGTAGGGGTCACTGCTGAAATTACATTCCTAATCTAGAACCATGTGATTGTCAATTAGTGAAATTAATTGTTAATTTAGTGAAATAATCTTGAAAAATATTTGTGAAATATTGGAACATGATTATTTACCTAATTGACTTGGCCTCAACAAATTAATTGATTAAGATGTGATCTAAATCATAATTGGAAACCACAATCTTCAAACTTGATGCTTGAATAGGATTTGGGAATTTGTGTAGCAAATTTCCTTATAATCAAAAATGTTTTGATTATTACTATATGGTACAATTTCGGTTGAAGAACCGATGATCATCTCAAGTACAAATTAATCAATTTGGCATTATCCTTTCCCGAGGTGGATATGGTGTCTAGTCGGGGATCGCTGGGGTAGCGGGTTGCAACGTATGCGGTCCGTCCCACTCCTGTCGGTACTGGCCATGACAGCGGGTAGGGCCGGGATGTCCGAGGGA
Organism: Ottelia alismoides; assembly: GCA_037367405.1. Lineage (NCBI taxonomy): Eukaryota > Viridiplantae > Streptophyta > Magnoliopsida > Alismatales > Hydrocharitaceae > Ottelia > Ottelia alismoides. The sequence continues at coordinate 434,619 of JAZKJV010008923.1, read as the reverse complement.
TTAAGTTGTATTTTTCTAATTATTAAAATTCGAATTAACACGTATTTTGAGATATTACCATATATATATTCAAGTAAAATAATCAAGTTTGATTGATTGAATTGGATTGATAATTAATTTAATATGATTGAATTAGTTATGTCCAATTAGAATACTCTAATATGATTAGAGTTAATTATTCCCTTGGAAGAATTAATTGTATGAATGTGATTCATAGTAATTAATTAAATTTTAATAAGAGATGGAGGATCACATAAGTGACATCCATGGTCTCCCGTTAAGGCGAAGGGTTCCGTCGCCAGATATTATATGTAGGAGACGCATGTCCGAAGTGACAGCTCCTGCATATGATCCATTTGGATCGGGCTCGTTGCTTCTCGAAAGAGCAAGGACGTATGCATAGTGACCCCAATATCGAGTCCTCATATTATTGAGGCGATATTGGATTACGCATAGCGAGTTGTATTCCTGTTGACGGTTGGTTGACGGGTCAACATTGCCTTAGGGGTGGTGGACCCGGGTAATAAAGACCGAATTGGGAGATGCAAGTTGGACTTGCAAGGCGGAATGAGTTCCCGCTTCTTTTTATCCGAGTTGTAAGTTCTCATATTATTGGGATGCAACAAAGATAAGGAAGGAGATCCCAGTTCTTGCTTGAGATATAATGGTAAGTATATCTCTTACATTGAAAGTGATTAAGGGAATGAACTTTCATTGTTGACATGGCAAGACAACTTTGATATAAAAATTCCTAAATCAAAGTAAAACATGTATATATATATATAAATATATACCCTTATGCAAATTTCTTATTTTAGATAATCCTTCATTAAACCCACTCAATGTTATACTCAATAATAACCAGTAAAATATCATGGATTGGACCCTTTGATCCAGATATTATATTTGCAATTGGACACATAATGTATGTGGTTGCAATGTGCAAGTTTCCTCATAATAATGTGGAATGATAATTAAATAAGACAATAGGACTAAAATCCTAGGGTTTGTATGTCTCTATAAGTCTTGATCTCATCGAATGTACTTTTGAAGTAACATGTCGATAATGATCGTAATTATCATATAATCCTTATAAAATCTAAGAAGATGTTCTGGCATACATATGTGCTCTCGACATATAATCATGAATGACATGGTTCTCTTCATTATGCAGAATGGTGGCTCTGTAGGAGATGATGTATTCAAATTGTTTGAGTACCTACCTGAACCTAAGTTTTAATAGTTTAAATGGATGTAGATATGATGAGTGTCATCATTCTACTACCTTTAATCTAGTCATTCCTGAAGCTTCATAATATTCATATTGTATGAATTGAATGAAGCATGTATAAATGTTCAAATTCTCTTATATTGAAATTTTTGATTTTAACATAAGAAATCCTCTGTCTTGAGCAATGGTTGCTTGTAGATAAAGGGAGCGCAGTGGAAGCATGGGTTGGATCCAAGTAAGAAGTATAGTCAAAAAGAGTTGAATGTACTTCTGTGACTTCCATGTAACATCCAAAGAGATGGATGAATGCCAATACTGCAATAAGTTGATGTGTTGATAGTATGACTATCATACTATCTAGAATCCTTAGAGAAGGAATCGGATAGTACATCAGAATAATCTACTTATAACCATTGAAATTGACTTACTTATTTGATAATATAAAGTCTAATAATTGTATCTCAATCTTCTAATGACACTTTCAATTGGTTGCATATGTATTAGAATATTAGAAATATGATCTTAAGGTTTAATGGTCATCTAAGTTGGAATTGATGCAATTGTTTCAACAATTTCTACCTGATGAATATGCTTCATATTTCCAGTGGGAGTCCTTAATCTTAGATAATGTCTCTATGACCTAGATATTAGAATACACTCATTATTTATTTCCAAATGTTGGAAATAAACATGAATTCTGTAATAAATCTATCATAAAGAGTTATGATGGAGATATTTCAGATAGTGATCTAAAATCTTGTGGACTCTGTTAAATTAGAAAATTAATGAATGGTTCATTAAGATTTCTAATGCTGAAAGATAAACCATTAAAGATCAATAAGAGGATGAAGATCATTTGATAATGATCTAGCATCATGTTTTGGACATATGTCTGTTGATGTGATCAATAGACTGAAAAGAGATGAAACTTTAGATTGTCTAAAGGTTCAGATCTTGCATACTTATGAATATTGTATTCAAAGTAAAAATGTCCAATACACCCTTCTTTGGGAAAGGTGTAAGATGTCAAGGTGTTCAGGATCTCATACATATTGATGTATGTGAATCATCTATATCACAGTAAACATTATGGATATGTGATATCTATTGATGATTATTTGTGATATGAGATTTCTTCTCTTCACTTAGAAAACCTTTGAAATGTTCAAAGATTTCACAACTTTGGTTTAGAACCAAAGTTTGAAGGAAGATGAAATGAATTTGATCTAACCAAGGTAGCTTGTACCTATTAGATGAATTCAAGAAATACCTTATGGAGATATGAATATCATTCCTATCTCAATCCTCCTGATGAACCTTAACTCAATAGAGTTGTAGGGAGATACAATTGATCATGTGTGACATGATTTGATCAATGATTAATCTTAGCATAATTATCTCTTAGTTTCCAGGTATATATATATATATGTGGTAAAGACTACATTATATATCCTTAATAAGGTTCCATGTGATTAAGCTGGAATCTGGCACTAGAGAATGCTACTTCATTAGGAAAATAAAGGATGGTATTGGATACCTACTTTATGACCTTGAGATTCTTAAAAGATCTCATCTTTGAGAATATGATTCTTATAGGATGACTCTCTTGAGAATCAAGATAAAAATGAAGTAAAGGAATTGATTTAATCTTAAGATGATAATGAGGCTCCTAGAATCGGAAACTAAAAGACAATTAAGGATGAAACACTAATACCCCTTCAAATAAGTTTGATGATGGGTTCCATGTGTCAGTTGAATCTGACAAAGATCTGACTTCATGTGATGAAGCTCCTGAGGATCATGACATGGAAAGATCGACGTTAGAAATATAGTCTAATGTAGACTTCATATACAAGTGTTGTATATGGACCCTCGAGGATCCACCTATATGGGTAATACCCATTAAGGTGTAAATGGATCTTCAAGAGAAAGAGGGAACCTGATGAGAAGGTAGAAACCTTCAAAGCACGGTTCGTAGCCATAAGCTACACACTGAAGAGAAGACATCGCTTGCGATGGGACTTTCTCTCCGGTGACCTTGCTTTAACCCATCAGAATATTGCTAACTATATCTACACAACTTGACTATGACATCTTCATGATGTGAGTCAAGATTGCATTCCTCTATGAATTCCTCTATGAGGATATTCATATGAAGTAGCCCCAGGGCTTCATGGTTGAGGGAAGCAAGGTGTGCAAGCTGAAGAACTCCATCTTTGACTCAAATAAGCTTCTTGTAGTTGGAACATAAGATTTGATGAAATTATAAATGTTATGATTTCTGGTAAAATCTTGATGAACCATGTGAAGCTTAGTGGGAGTGCCATTGTGTTCATCATGCTAAATGTAGATAATATTCTAATAATTTAGAATGATATAAGTGTTTTATAATTTGGTTGTTCCATACCTTGAGATATGATCTCCGGGATACCTCTTAGATCCTAGTTCTGAAGATGTTCAGAAGCAAAGAGAAGAGGGTATTGGGACCAACACATTAGTAGTACACCTTGGACTTATTCCATTTTCTGGAAAATTCCAAGAAAGGCTTCCTTCCCTTAAGATGTGGTACTGACCTATTTAAAGGGATAGCACCTCAAAGAGTTGAGGAAGTGAATGCTAGGACTGCTTGCACTTGTGCATCAGTTACGAGAAGCTGAGTGTATGCTAGATGTGCAAAAGAGCCAGATGTCTGCCATGCAGTGGGAGTAGTAATCTGTTATTAGTCCTACTCTGGAAATAAAACACTTAGTTGCAGTAATAACAATATCTTCAAAGATGATGAAACTTAGAGATAGTGATCTCAAAGTCTTATCTTCAAAAGTTTGAGACCTTGTAGATAGTGATCTATAAGGGTCTTAACTATAGATACCTTAGGAGATAGAGATCTCCGGGAATGAAGGTATTCTAATAAGGATTATGAGAATACTGGTTATAATAATTAATCAAGCTAAAGTGTCAATGACACTATGACAAATTTGAGTATTGGTTGCATAAGATGCAACATTCGCATTGGATGCGAGCACTGTTACTGGGGATATGCAAGTGCCGTAAAAGGACTTGGCGTAGTCTCTTGGGAACAGATGTCTGATAAGCTTACCTAGCTATTTTCTAAATAGCCTATGATTGTCACATGAGTGTGGGTTTAAATGATTAGCCCATTAATAGCTCTTTGGGCTAGTGGGAGATTGTTGGAAATGCGAGCCCACAGCGAGCCATTATGCAAAAAATGTTATTGCAATTCACTGCTTAATCTAAAATGAAGAATACATAATTTGCATAATAGGTCCCTTAGTACAATTAGGGTTATGTACCATGGCCATCTTGATGATCATACAGCTGTTGATTCAAGTATTGAATCATAGAGGCTGGTGCTTAGATGAATATCTAATGAGTTAGATTGAGGACTCATCAAGCACCGTCAAATGATTGTTAAGAGATGATCTCTAGCCTGAGTAGGAGATGGCAATCCTATCTCAGTTAGGCTGATATCTGACCGACCTCTTGATGCAGGTCCTCTGCATAGGAATAGAGATTCGGAGGTGTCAGATGAGTTAGGTCAAAGAGTTGACTTAACGAGATCGAGATAACCAAAGTCCTATATCGTATGCTGTCATGATATAGGCACACATCCTCTGACCAGAGACAGATGTATTACTATATGTCTGAGTATGTACATTTGGCAGACCAATAGGTAGATGACCTAATCAAGGTCTATACACCGGCGCGCTGGTGTGCATGTAAGGGCATATGAGTAATACGATCTCTCAAAGGGATCATACAGGTTCACTGTTGAACCGGAAGACATGAGCTCACTCATGAGATATTGGGAAGAATCAAATTCCATGCGCATGGTCGTCTCGCTTTGGAAGCTTGACTGAATTTGTAGGTTTGATATATACTTTTGGAAAGTATATGATCAAGACCTAGGTATGATATACGCTTTTGGAAAGTGTATGATCGATACCAACTCCCAATGATTGAATGAGAAACTTACTGATAAAACCCTGAAGTAGACAGTGTAAAGTTGATCTAATACTTCGGGTTTATTCTGAGTCTTCCAGTATGCAGGATGTACAGGTATTGGGAATACCTGAGGGTGATGTGATCATAAACGATTGTATAACCATGACGCTTCCATTCCTAGGGAGTGATGAAACGGGTCTGGATTTTAGTGACTCCTCTCAGTAGAGAAGTAATCTGATCTTAGTCCAAATGTTGGACCTTGATCTGAATATGATTCAGATGCAATGAGAAGATTAGATTTGCGGTCTTGATTTAATCAAGCATCTATGGGAGGCCCGCGATCTGGATTTGAGATATGATCTCAATATCCATATCACTATACGTGGAACAATACAATCGCCCTGTCCTTATCTCCAAGTATTCGTGGAGAAAGCGCATTATCCTTGAATGGCTTCAGGATAATTTCATTGTTGATAAAAGGTATCCGAGCATTGAGAAAATAGATAATTAAATGTGATTTAATTATCAAGATTAATATGAATTTGATTCATATTATAAAGAGAGTTATCTAAGATAATTGAATATGATTTAATTATCGAAGATGTGAATAATGTGAATGTGATTCGTATTATTTGAACACATGAGATAAAGAGATCCAAGATGATTAAATATGATTTAATTATCATGGATAAGAATAATGTGGATAGCAATATCCAATTATTCATAATATATTATAAATGTGATTTATAATGTATTAGAGAGAGCTAATTATAATTTATATTTGTTGATTAATTATTATGTGTATTGTGTAATTAATTGACAATGTAAATTATATGTTGTTTTGGGTTGTGAATGTGATTCATAATTTTTCCATGGCGAGATTGAAATATTCCCAAAATTAATTGTGAATTGTTTTTGAGAATAAATCCCAACAAAAGTTGTTGGAAATAAATATTAAGAGAAATTCAAGGAGGAATGCAATCTCATGGAAATCCATGAGATTGCCCTCCATGGAAGTGAAGGGCAGCACCCAATTCCTATATGGAATGGGTGGGCGTCCCTTTGGATATACATGGAGATGAAATCTCCATGTATATTCTCTCTCCTTATTTGTTGATTTAATTTAGGATTGAATTATATTTGATTTTGTCAAATATGTTTTGATCTAAATTAGATTATATTTTATTGGTTTTACCAACAACAATCTTAGCCATTGGATTGACATAAATCAATCTCATCCATTGATTTTACATGTCACATGGATTGAGATCCATGGATCCCAAAACCCTATAAATAGAGAGGCATGCCTATGCTCTCTCTTTACACATAATGCTTGAGAAACATCTCTCTCTCTCTCTCTCTCTCTCTCTCTCTTTCTATCTAGACATCAGCCCTATCTCTCCCTCTCATGGCCATCCACCATGGATGCCATGGAGAGGTTCTCCATCACCGTAGCATCGTCATTATGCTGCCCGATCGTCTGCTCGTGGATCTCCGTCTCCTTCGGTGTGCCTCGCTCGTGAAGAAGACGACTGATCTCGTGTGTCGAGATCTGGAGATCCGCCGCTTGGATCATCAACATGGATTGCGAGAAGCACGCGGTTCATCCCCGCGCTCGCAAGCGTCTCCTTCGTCGGATCGGACTTGAGACAAGAGGTCTCTTCATTTAGAGACTCGATCGCAACCACGCTTCAAGAGGTAATCCTATTACTTGTTTGTGGTTTAGACGAAACGATCCGAGAAGTGTTCTTGGATCATGTGGTTTCGTCGTATAAAATTTTTTAAAATTCCGCTGCATCAAGCATCTAGTCTGACTAGTCGCTCCTTGTCGTATTCGATACGACGCACATGCTTCCGTGATGTGCTTGAGGATTTTACCATATCCTTCAACGTCACCAGAACGCCGCCTTGGATACTCCTCCGTCCTCTTGGAGCTCCGCCCGGCCACGAGAAGGCTCCTCCTGTCACGAGGGAATCTGCTAGACCAAGAACCAGGGCTCCTTAAGTCGAAATGGCATTCAAAGAAGAAATGGAAGACGTAGGTGATTATCTATAAACATGGGTACGCTCCCTTATTGACCGGATGATTGGGAGGAATGGAGGCTATGCACAACAAATATAAAGGGCATGCGTGGATGACAATAGAATCATGATGAAATCTCATGGAGGGATCGGAGGCGTAGATGGACAAATCATGCGGAAAAAAGGTAAGAAAATGCGGGAGAAGAAAGCTCTGCCGCGGGTCAGAGGCGTAGGGGGAGTTGACCAGAGGTCAACGATCCCTTGCCTCTGATTGGCCAACGTAGGCCGCAAAAGGACAAAACACTCCAAAAATCGAAATTGATTAATTAAATATAGTAAATGAATTTGTTGATATTTGATTATAAAACTAAAAATATTTATTATTTTATGTAGTATTTTATTATGATTTTTATTTATTTATTGGTACTATTTGTTAGTAGTTAATTTTTAGGGGTCTCTATATATATATTCATCTATGTTTTAACCAATTTATTTAAATTTTGTATATTTTATTTTATTATTTTATTCACATATTTTATACATTTACAACTTATTTTTAGATGTTTAAATATATTTTTATTATATTTTTATGATATGATCTGCATACTTAAATAAATAGGTATATAAATTATATAGGTATACTTATAGGTATTTTATCTATGTATTATACACATTGTTTTATTTTAATGTATTTTATTGAGTTTTATTTTGACTTTATATTTCTAATAGAATATAAATAATATTTACAAGAGTATAAAAATATAAAATAATAAATAATAAAGGAATGAAGTTTCCTTTTAGTTATATATATATATTATAGGTATTTTACCTATATAAGTATATAGACTTATTTAATTTTATATTTTCTTTGTGATTTTATTATATTTTTAATACTGTGATATAAATATTATTTATAGAATTATAAAAATATATAATTGTAAAAATAATGAAGGATGAATAAAGTGAATATTTTATTCGGGTATACTATACAATGAGGGACCCAAAACCTAACTTTTACACATAAACTCCAAAGATTATGAATCACCTCCATTAAATAAATTATTAAAAGTAATATACAATTAGAGGTGATTTTGATATATTTTGAGTTTTTATTTGGAAGATATGGGTAGTTGGGATTTTGGCTTTTTATTCTGTGTATAAAAAATTCAATGTGTATTGTTTTTTATACAAACTCAATTTTATATTTTTATTTACATCATTATCTACAACTTTCATGTACAAAATTTCTTTATTTGAGGTATAAATAATAAAGTATAAAATAGGTGTCAAATGCTTTATTCTATGAAAAGAATTGGGTTTTTATTGAATTTTTGGCCCTTATCTCCTCCTACTTTATTCCTTGTCAACCAACTCAATTCTTGACTGGGTCTCAGGGTTTAGGATCAAAGATATTTTATTCCTTTTATTTTCTTCTCTTTATTTTATAATTTTGGCATTAAAAGCCATATATTCTACATAATAAATGCAATAAATGATTAATGCTATTTTGCACAAATTAATGTTATTTACATGCATGAGCTTAGGGTTTTTAAGGCCAAAATGATATAATAAAGGTGAATTAAATGGAGATTCATCACCCTCCTATACTTGCCTTTGCTAGTCCCTAGCAAACACTTATGCAATAAGTACAAAAAGAATAAAGAAGAAAAATAAAAAGAAACAATAAACGGAATTAATTTCAATTATTAAACTTGTCTTTACAAAATCAAAGTTTGGAGCTCAAGTTAGACCTTGATGTGTGAATGTATGTGAAACCTAGTCGGAAATAAAATTTAAAACACAACATCCTTTGAGAGTCACAAAACTCGATTCAAACCACCTCAATATCCAGGTCAGAACTAGCCTACATCATACGCAAACCCTTATGACTAGGAAGCTGACTTGTACAGTGTAAGTGATAGTGGTTCTCCCCAACTAAAAAGACAAAAGATCTGACTTCTCCAAAATGACAATCCAATGATTTCCCAATCCAGAAACTCTTTCCTCAAGGAGTGGGGGAATACTTCTAAGTTAAACTGGCTTCCGATTCAAAAAGAGGGGGTGAAGAGAAGAATGGATGGTAGCCAGTGTATCTACCTACCCTAGGATGCATGAACAATGTAATCAATTTATCCTGCTGTAGGCTCATATGGTATAACATTGATGCTCAAGCTTACTTATTGACTATAGAACATATATACATACTCCGACATGCATTTTATTTTCAATCAGGCCTGTCCACCTTTTTTTAGTTTTTTTAAATAATATTTACAACAACATTTACATAAGGAGTTTTTCCTCTTGAGCCAGAAGACTATCCCTCTTTTGAAGTATTATTGCAACTCACACTCATGTTTTAGACCTCATGGCAACTGGACGGGTTGGGGTGCACTTCCCTCCATAGACGAGGATGAATGTTTCCACTTGTCTACATCTCAAATGGGAAAATGCATTCCCCTCACCACTCCAATTGAGTTGAGCCAAGTGAAAGGTGCAAGTGTCCAACTTAGGTCACGACCGAAAAGAGTCATGCATGCATCTCAAAAAATTCTAGTCAGACAGTTGAGGTGACTTGAACCCAGCCCCGTGTCTCAAAGAATTAAGTCCCAACGGACCTGAAGTATCTTAAACCTAGTTCCCATAAGGTTCCGCTGCAATTGGGTGCAGTAAGGTCCAATCAAGCTCCAATCTTTGACTTTATTGGACTAGTTCAATCATCAAGCTCAATTCGAAAAGAATGCTAATGCAATGCAAATGCTATGTAAAATGTAGAAAATATTTTTGTTATGCAATTTTTCAAAGTTTTGAACTTTTTATAGATTTTTGAAAAGATGATGCGTATTTATTTTTTTTGGTATTTTTCAAAAAGATTTTGAAAATGTTTTTGATATTTTTACTTTTGCAAATGTTTTTGTGATTTTTGAAAGCAAAAGATTTTGGCTAGAAACTAGGTATAAATATTTACATCGGGATCCATTATATTCACAAGAATTATGTTTCAAAGAATTTACAATGGGTAGGTGATCAATTATATATATATAATTTTAATATGATGTATATACTCCTCAGACTTATTTGAAAATCATTTTACAAACAATTTCGAAAACTATAGTTCTAAATAATTTTGACAAATAATTTTTACAAACATTTACACATATTTGAAAATCATTTTGCAAAGGTTTTTCAAACAACATATATATAGGATTTTCAAATATTTTTGCAACTATTTTTCAAATCATTTTTCAGAATTTTTATTTCATGCAAAGAAAATAAATTTTGCAAACAAAATATTTTTGTAAAGGTTGAACACATTTTACAAAATATTTTCCAAACAGTTTTTAAAAGATTTTTTAAACAGATTTCAAAACTATTTTTCAAACATTTTACAAAAGTATTTTTGTCTGATTTATTCATCAGTTATGTACAAAAAGAGTTTGAGGAGATAGAAGCATTTTTTATTATGTGATTTTAATGAATTTAATGATACATTATTTAATGAAATTTTTGTAGACATATTTATTTAAATACAAAAGTACAAGTTATGGCTAAAGTATATACAGAGTATATACGGCCCCCAATACTTAGATTGAGCTATTTCCTCATAGATCGAAGAGAAAAAGAGAAGACATCACTCGTACTGAGTATATAAAAGCCTAGAAATAACGAATGAATGAATAAATGAATAAGAAGTCGACCGTCCCCCTATACTTAGGATCAAATAATCCTAAGTATAGCGGACTATAAACCAAGTAGGGTGGGTCAGGGGTGGGAATGAACAGATGTACTCAGAATGTCTCCCCTATCCACTGGCAGATGACATGGTTTCCCATACAAGACAGTAGGGAGACATGCCCAAGGGAGACTTGTAAGCGATTTTGTATGTCCACAGGACGAAGTCTAAGAGTTGGGACCAATTCTTTCTGTCCGGCTTCATAAGCTTTTGGAGGATCATCTTGATTTCCCTATTTGATAATTCCACCATGCCATTGGAATGGGGATGGTAAGGAGATGTGACTCAATGCTCAATGTCGTATTCCTTTATTAATTTCTTGACCGCTCTATTAATGATGTAACTACCCCCATCTGATATCAAAATCTTCTGAATCCCAAACCGTGAGATGATGTTTTCTGTCAGAAAGCGACAAAACTGTATGACTGTCTGCGGCTCAAGCAGGGATAGCTTCAATCCAGCGAGTCACATAATCAATGGCAAGAAATATGTGCTCATATCCCTGACTGTTGGGGAAAGCTCCCATGAAATCTATGCCCCTATCATTGAATACATTTGCTATATGAATGATCTTTAGGAGCAATAAATCTTTCGCTGTGAGGGTGCCTTTCAATCGACGACCATCAGTGCATCGTTTGACAAATGATGCTACATCCTTAAATAGTGTTGGCCACCAATGGCCACACTACAATACTTTCGCTGCTATTCTATATCCAGAATTGTGTCCACCAGATTTGAGCGAGTGACAATGCTCGAGGACACTATGATGCTCCTCCTAAGGAATACACTTGTTCCAAATGCAATATGTTCCTTCCCTTAATAGAATGGGGTCTTTCCATTGGTAAAAATGAATAGTAGACAAGAACTTGTCCTTGTTGATTTTTGTCCAATCTCATGGAACCACTCTGGATACAAGGTAGTTCAAAATATCAACATATATAGGGAGTGAATCCACATCAAAAATAGACACGTCAGGAAAGGTGTCTGTGATGGGTGCACTGCTCAATGGAGGCTCTTGCTACTTAATTCTGGAGAGGTGATATGCTACCACATTCTGAATTCTAGGCTTGTCCTTGATTTTTAAATCGAGGAGGAGAAGGATCCATCTATTAGTCTAGGCTTGGAATCCTTATTCTGCTGTAAGTATCAGATAGCAGAGTGGTCGGTGAAGATGGTAACTTTTGATCCAAGCATATATGATCTGAACTTCTCAAGGGAGAATATCACAACCAGCTAATCTGTCTCTGTTACCGTGTAATTTCTCTGAGCTTCATCTATTGTTTTGTTGGCATAGTGAATGACATAGGGTGCTTTGTCTTTCCTTTATCCTAAAACAGCTCCTACTGCAAAATCTGATGCATCTGTAATTATCTCAAAGGGAAGAGACCAATCTGGCGTTTGTAGGATTGGAGCTTGAGTGATTAGCTCCGTCAGCTGATTAAAGGAAAGGATAACCCGTTGATTGACATTAAACTCAGTCTCCTTGCATAGTATCTTCGTAAGAGGTCGTGCAATGGGGCTAATATCACAGATGAATCTTCTGTAGAATACCACATGCCACAAGAATGACCTCACATTCTTAACTGTTTGAGGTGGCTCAAGATTGGAAATTACATGCACCTTTGCCGGGTTGACTTCCATGCCACATTTGGAAATGGCTTGACCCAACACAATCCCTTCTGTGACCATGAAGTGGCTCTTTTCCCATGATAATACCGGATTAGCTTCATGACAATTCTGAATTACTCTGTCCAGGTGCTTAAGACAAGAATCAAAGCTGTCACCATAGACGAAGAAGTTGTCCATAAACACCTCGAGAAAATTTCCTACCATCTCGGTAAAAACTACAAGCATGCATCTCTGGAATGTCGCTGGTGCGTTGCATAATACAAAGGGCATTCTCATGAAAGCATATGTGCCGAACGGGAAGGTCGTCTTCTCTTAATCTTCAGGGGAGATTGCCACTTGGTTGTAACCAGAATACCCATCCAGAAAGTAGAAGAACTCCTTACCAGCTAGTCTTTCTAAAACTTGATTAATGAATGGAAAGGGGAAGTTGTCCTTCTTAGTTGCTGCGTTCTAGCAGTGATAGTCAACACATACATGCCAGGATGTTGGTACCTGAGTAGATATCTCCTCTCCTCTCTCATTTGTAACCACAGTAAGCCCTGACTTCTTTGGAACTATATGCAGGGGGCTTATCCATTTGGAGTCTGAGATGGGATAAATAAAGCCTGCATCACACCATTTCGTGATTTCTTTCATGACAAAGTCCCTTAAATTCGGATTCAATCTTCTTTGAAACTCGCGGGATGACTTGGCATCTTATTCTAGGTAGATGTGGTGTGAGCACAATGCATTATTTGTCCCACGAAGATCGGAAACATGCCAACCAAGTGCCTTGCGGTTTTACTCTAGAACCTCGAGGAGTCAAGATTCTTGCTCCGGGTTCAGCCTGCTAATGATGACGACCGGATACATGTTTTCTACATGCGTAAGTAAAGCATACTTCAGGCCTGCTAGAAGTGGCTTTAGTTCTGATTTTAATCTGGCCAGCTTCTCGGTTGCTTCTGAAATGATGTTGGTTGGAGGATGCTTTGTCTAAACTTTCACAGGATTGCTGACTTTAGTGTCCTGTTGAAATGCTGACAATGTGCCGATCAGATCTGCATTGGGCTCATTGTATTTGGGATGGAGTGAATCATTGGAGTTAAATAGATGCATCGGTAAATTGGACTCCGTCTCCCAAATGTCATTGGATCTTGCATCGACTCTTCTTTCCAGGCCCTCCTCTAGGGAGAGGATTTCTCGTGTCTGTGGATCATTCAAAGAGATTAGTGTATCCTATGATTTCTGCAATGAAGTCATAATCTTCTTTAGACGGTGCTGCATTACCCTCATCATTTACGACTCTGGGCTCGCTGATCATGTCTATGGTAATTCTGTTGATGCCCGAGATGAAGGTGATCTTGCTAGACCCATAGTCAACCAGAGCCTATGAAGTGCGCATGAATGGCCGACCCATGATGATAGGTGTTTGGAGTAAGGGTGAGGGTGAGTCCATATCAAGGACTACAAAAACAACTAGAAATTACATGTCTCGCACCTTTACCACAACGTCTTCCAAAAGACCTCAAGGTTGCTTGATGGATCATTCCGCAAACTGAAGGATCATTCGTGTTTGCTTGAGTGGACCTAGCCCAAATTCTTGCAATAGTGAAGAGGGAAGGAGGTTGATATAAGAACCGTTGTCAAGCAATATTCGCTCGAAGACTTGATAAAAAATCTCACAACTGATCAAAGACACCCCTTTATCTTGCTTTTTCTGTAGGAGATTGCTGATGGCTACAACTGTGGCCATGGTGAGAAGTGTTTCTGAACTTGTCAACATCTGTTGTTCTGTGCTGGTCGATGCTTGTTTGTACATACCTCTTTCAACCATTTCTTCACAACAAGCATATATTCCATGACCTTCATTAGAGGTATCTCAATAGTCAAATTAATTATGGTATCCACAACTCGAGAGTCAGATAATGCACTTTTTCTTTTTGCAATTTTTTGAATTTTTCAATGGCATCGGGAAAAGGAATATTTACATGGTTGAAATCAGAAAGAGAGTTCTTATTTACAACAAAACTCTTGTCCACAATATCATGTACATTTGGTTCACAAATAGGAGTACATGCTGGAGACTGAGATGCTGGTGGACAAGTAAAAGGTGCGGTCTCCGCTCCGTCGGCTGGCGTTGGATCGGCTAGTGCTGCGGGCTCCACCACGGCTAGCATGACTTCACTTTGACGATGATCTTCTTTTTGGTATTCTTATTTTTCTATTTTTTTGTTCTTTTTGTTGGGTGTGATGGCGGTGAGTGGTAGCTGGCATGGCTCCTCCTACTTCATCATCCATCACTGTGGCTGGCACGACTGATGTAGAAGATGTCAATTCACCCGTCAAAGCTTTATTTTCCCCATGACTTGTGATAGATGGAAGTAAAGTCCTACCGCTCCTGCTCTTTTATTTTAAAGCTATTGGGGTTAGCTTCTACCTGTGCTGGAATAGGCATCTTTGTGGCGCTCAGGTCGTCCAACTTCTTCGTCATGTCTGCTAGGCCTTTCATGAGCTGGGACAAGCAATGAAGGGTGGGGTTCACATGATTTGCCTTGGTAAGTTCAGCGTGTGGACCACGCTGCTGCTGAGTGTTCGGGAGCTGAGGCTACGACTGCTGGTGGTGGTGAGGTGGTGGAGGAAGCTGATATTGGTGGTAGGAGGGAGGAGGGTAGTGCTGATACTATGGCGGTGATGCAGCCACATACTGATTGTATGGCTGTGTCTGGAGGTACTACGACTATTGGTATTGCTAATTCTGCCTCCATTGGTTGGGATACCGAGGAGGCTAGTGATACTGAGATGATGGCTGGAAGGACTACCCGAAATGACCACCCTGAGGTTGGTGGTAGCCCCTATTGCCTTTTTGCTGGCTCTGGGGGTGTCCGATAGGACGGGCTATCTGTGCATCATTACTCCATACACCATTGACTTCTTGAATCAAGGGTGGTGGTGGAAAGGCTGGATCGGAGGATGGAAGGACATATAGCTGGTAGACTACCGTCTACTGCTGCGGTGGGCCTTGATTGGGAGCCTGCACGTAGTATACGTGCTGGGCTGCCGGTGGCTGCTGACTCAGCTGAGGCTGCTGCGTCGGTGCTGTCTCATCTTTCTTCTTGGCTGGAGTCTCCATAGATGGCATTACCGGCTGGACAGAACTAATCATACCTACCAGCATCTCCAACTGCTAGGTGATCTGGTCCACCTTGTCCAGGTGTCGTGTCCTCTTTTCAATCACAACAAGTTTGTCAAGGTTGTGTGATTGCTTTTGGATAATATCAACCTTTGATAGATGGCCCCCAATAATGTTGAGGTTGGAGCTCTCATCTCTCTCTGCCTTACGAGACGTTGTCATATGCAGGATTTGGGGTTGCTTCTGATATGCTCTAGATCAAGAGTGGTCAGCCTATCCTTCATCTATTTCTTCAGAAATCTACTAAATTACATCTTCATCCTTGTTGAAATGTGACCCTTCATAGGCTATGTCAAAGAGCCGTTGGCTTTCTAAATTTAGCCCCCTGAAGAAGTGTTGGACCAAGATGGTCCTCAGAATTTCATGATGGGGGCATTTCTCCTGATGGTCTATGAATCTCTCCCAGGCTTCATGGCGTGGACACCCTAGGAAAAGTTATTGATCATGGATCGCAACTGGTTGAGTCGACCAAGATATAAAATTTGTGTAGGAAGGTAGACTTGAGTTCCTGCCATGTCATCGCAACCTTTCCCAGATGGTTGATCCAATAGAGTGCCTTATCCTGTAGACTGAAGGGGAACACCATCATCTTCACTACGTCCGATGGAACATTGGGGTAGTGGGTAGTACGACAGATGCGTCGAACTGCTATAGGTTAATATACAGCTCTTCGCTAGTGTTCCCATGAAATGACGTGAGAAGAATGAGGAACTGGGGCTTCATCTCAAAGTGAACATGCACCGACAGAATGAGGATCCACTCTGTCATCTGGTTGTCTTCAGCGTTATATGTTTCTTTCAACGTTGGTTTCAGCCTCCCTTGTTCTGGCTCTTCCTCGTCGGGATTGTCATGAGGTCCACCACCTCCTCTTGCTAGTCTGTCTCCTCCTCCTCCTCCTCCTACTTGTCGGTTCACGACATCATTCAACATATCCTGAAATGCAGTTTGTGTCAGGGCTTCATCGATCAGTTGCTGCTGGATAGCCTGGATGGAGGCTAGCAACTAAGCATTCACTTGGTTATGGTCTGGCATATGTCCTTGTTCGAGCTGGGGAGGCTGTTGACCCTTAACCTTTCCTTGAGGATCCATTTCTGGGTCTGAGTCTGAGGAGATGAATTCTGTGTTGGGATCTAGGACTGGGATTGTCTTCTATCTGAAACATGAAAAACTCCCAAACAAACCACTTGCAATTGATTCCCAACTTCCAAGTTGAAAATGGAATTAGGGTCAATTCCTAAGTGTTGTGAATGAGAAAGATGTGGACTGTAATCAACTTTCATTCACAATGACGAAAGTGGGACAAGAGTGGTCCCGATTTATTGGGTGGTCAAGAGGATGGATAGAAGACGATGAGTCTGGAGATCAACCCATAAAGTTCATATCGGGTTCTCGGGAATCGCCTTGAATTATTGATAAGGTTGAGTTTATGGAATCAATGTAGAAGTTGGCGGGTCTCGACTGAACCATCCATAGATCGACATCATGAAACAAGAAGGAGATCGATGCAGGAAGAAGGATACGGTGGTCAACATGGAATAAAAATGAGTGTAAAATAGTAGCAAGGCTAAAATTGAGCGGGGATCAAAAGGGAGACACATATGACAAAATTTATGCAAATACACGGGACTTAATCTTTGAACCTTAATCTAGATTCATGCAAACACAATACAAATTGGGTTCACCAACTCGTGCCATGTGAAGCCATGAAGGTTCGGCTACTATTATCTTTTCGGTTTTAGAGTTGTTATTTCAGGCATATCTTGTAACAAGTCCTTAGAATGCTAACCCTGTAGGAGAGAGGGTACTAGAAAAGTATCACGTACTTGTCTTCCTTCTTTGTAACATATAGTCTGCACTTTTTATGGTCCTTGTAACCCTTAAAGGATCCCTACTCTAGCCAAAGAAATAGAGAGATGAGGCTAATAGGAAAAACCACTACTTCGGTTCTCTCTCGTAACAGAATCACCCATGAGCATGCAAGCACCTACTCGGATGCAAACCGATGAGACATGCACCCCCCTGAAGGCATGGCCTAAGCTCAGTACTTCAGACCATATCGATATTCCACACAAGGTGGGAACACCATCATTGAAAAGGCCCTACTCGATCACGTACTATAGAAGCGCCATTACTTTAGAAGTCCAGGTGATACACAAACTAGTTACAGACTGGTTTTTTAGATCTAATTCTTAGTGGGTCGTGCCTTGCTCATGGGAGGGCTTTTGGTCCCCTCCTAAGGTACCTAAAATCAATGAGGGCTTTATGAACCCAAGACAGTGAAAGTCCATTACGATTTTTAATTAAGGTCAATTATTTAATAGTCCCCTTGTTTTAGTTTTTTAGGTTTTCACTTTTTTTGGATATGTTTTCATGCAAGTGCCTATCATTTTTGTAGATTTTTATTTAAGTCCTAGCTGTTGAAAATTAGCGGGAGATAATGAAAAAGCTGTGCAAGTCGATTCAGTGATGGGGATCTCACCATTGAATCTAATGATGCATGCTGAGTTAGAGTACTTACAGTGCTTCCCAACCCTCCATGTGGTATGCAAAACAGAATTTTTAAACCTATCTACGTGACGATGTGTAATTGACAAAATCACCCTAAACAATGGCTGATATTAATTGTAAAGAACCATATTTTAGTTATTTAAATACAAACCCTAGAGTTCAATTTTGGAGACATTTCGGTGCTCGCCACAACGGGTCCTTCTATCGGTGTATGATATCTCTCACATCATGCATGTTTGAATTCAAACGACTAACATTTTTTAATTTGACTAGATCCAAACGTAAGAGACTATAGGGTTTGGACCTAGTTACCAAGCCAAGCAACCTATGTCTAGGGGCTCCATGCACACAAATAAAATAAAATAAGGCGGAAAGCTCAAAACACTTGGAAATAAAATAAAGTAAGGTGATAAAACATGGAAAACTGCGACGAGGCCCCCAGGTGAACAAACACCTCGGCACTGAACCTCACTATGGAGAGTATAGTCCAAATATTTAATTATTACATATTTAAATTGTCTTTCTCTCATCATTAAATAAATGAATAAAATTAATCTAATTTATGCTAATTCCCTCTCCTTGCTTCCTTTGTTGCATCTCCAGCTGGTTACAAAGTGAAGACCGACCTCCTCCAAGCTTGGCTACATCGGCCTCCTAAGAAGCGGATCTCGCAGGACGGGCCCTCGCAACAAAGTCACAAATATATGTGTATTAGCACAGAGAATCAAATTAAATCAAACTGAGCTATACATAAAATTATTTGAATGGCTATGTGCAAAAATTAATTCCATTATTTATTACAACTATGAATAAATGAATAAGCAACTATGAATATATAATATGAATGATGAAAATAGGCTACGCTCATTGCTCCCGATAACGGTGTCGTCTGATAAATGAGATCTAACGAGGGTCGCATGGTTTCACAAGGCGAAACCACAGTCGATGTGTTGACTGCTCAATAAACCTCATTTAATCAGAAATTAACCCACAATATATATATATGTATATATATAACAATGAACAACAAAGTGAGTAAAAATTTATTATTCTATACCATAAGATGCATATCAAGTAAGTATGTAGAAGTCGAACCACAAAGAACAAAATGGGTAGCCTATGGTTATTTATATACAACCAAGTCATTTATTATGTACATGTGGGGTTTTGATTTTTGAGTTTTTTAAATTTTGTTTTATATTTTTGTATTTTGTTTTTATTTTAATAATATTTCTTTTTTTATTTTCCAGAAGTTTATATTTCTTTTGCTTTTAAATATATATATGATATATAAAGCTATATGTACAATATGTAGTAATATAGTTACAATTAATAGTAGAGATAATAGAAATATATCAAATAAAGTTTTTTTGGGTTTTAATATATTTTTCTATTTTTTTGTAATTTTTCAGGAATTTTTGTTAATTTTTATATTATTTTAAAGTAAAAAATATCCCAAATCAGGGATTTAATAAGTACCCGAAATTGATTTGTATTTTAAAATTAGTAAATAAATTCCAAAATTATCCAAATTAATTTTACTATAAAAATATTTATATAAAAAATGTAAAAAAGGAAAAAATATTTTTGGATTTTTAATGAATTTTTATATTTTTATAGAGCTTTTTAGAATTTTTTATTTTTAAGAGTTTTCTTTTTCCATTTTTAGTGATTTTTGATATGTAGTTGAAACATAGAAATGGACGCTATATATTTTTTTGGATTTTTAAACACGTTTTTATATTTTTTGGTATTCATACTATAGTCGAAATAAAAAGAAGCTCTTTTGATTTTTCTTAAATCGTTAAAAAAACCCTAAAATGCCCAACAAAGTCTAGCGTAAAAGTACATGGCAAAAGGCACTTATCCCTATTTTTGCATAATTTAACGAGTTAGGGTGCCATTTTTGATAAATGAAATCTAAGAACCAAAATTCATATACCAACAGGGGCATAAATGTAAATAAATTAAAGTTTGTGGCCACTATGCAATTTTCACAAAAAAATATACAACGTATTTAAAATTTTATTGGGCTAAAGGCAAATTCACAACCACAAGGATGCCCCTGTAATTTGCCCAGCTCATGTGGGATGACATGTGAGCTGAGCTAGGTTGTACCCAAATACAATGTAGAGAAGTACATGGGTATTTTTACAAAATTTCCACATTATTTTAAACATTATATTTCATTTATTGGACTAATACATAAATACAAATAATTGGGTAAAGAATATGCAATTTACCCATTTATGCACGCCATCGGATAGTTATGGTTACTTTACTTGACATGTGGTGTCTTCTTGCGACTTGATGATGCTTCATGCTCGACGCCTGGGATTAGATTGCTAAAAGCGATCGAATGGCTGCGGCTCTGCTTGATCCGACACCTGCTACTGTTCGGGAAGAACTAGGCTCGATCCGACGACGGAGGATCGCACTGAGTGAATAGGGAAGAAGCATGGTTGGGGCGAGCTTCCTCCGGTCAAATCTCGCTGATTCATCGGGCGTAGATGCTCCAAAAGGCCCCAAAAGATTACTGGCGAGGTCCATGGTCTGTTGAGGGATTCAAAAGGGTCGGAGAATCACTGAAGCGCCATCACGATGTAGGAGAAGAAGTGGCACTCCATGTATCTCCGACGAAGTGGGAAGTGACCCCCAGGTGCATATTTCTGAGTTGAACCTATACAAACAAGATGTATGGCTCTAAGCAAAGTGCTTCGACCCCTAGTGAAGCTGGAATGCACAAATGGAAGGTGGGGTGAAGAGGATCCGCCGAGTGATGGAGGAGGATCCTCGAATCGCTGATCGAGACCCGATCAGGAGGTTCAGATGGATGATTCGGATGGACAAGATGGGTATGTTCAAGATGGGATGGACGACAGGTTCGATAACATCTTAAGTCACCATGGGATACAACAGGAGCAGAGAGGTCCTGCGATCGAAGACCTTGATTCTAAGCAAATCTAGTGATCTATATGCTAAACTAATGACTAGAACAAAAAGACAAGATAAGAAACTACCTAGAAACGAGAAACACGTAGCTCATACCTGGTCGGAGACCAGGGAGCAGAGATGTCACCAGAGCTTTGCCTTGGGTATACCTCTGTCCTCCTAGAGCTCAGCCCGACCATGAGAAGGCTCCTCTTGTCGCGAGGGGATCTGCTAGACCAAGAACCAGGGCTTCTAAAAATCGAAATGGTGACCAAAGAAGAAATGAAAGATATATGGGATTACTTATAAACAAGGGTACACACCCTTACTATCCGAATGATTGGGAGGAATGGAGGCTATGTACAACAGATCTAAAGGGCAGGCGTGGATGATGGTATAATCATGATGAAATCCCATGAAGGGATAGAAGGCGATAGATGGATGGATCATGGAGAAAAAGGCAAAAAAACATAGGAGATGACAACTTTGGCGTGGGTCAGAGGTGCTGGGGGAGTTGACCGGAGTTCAACGATCCCTAGCCTCAGATTGGCACATGTCGACTGCAAAAGGACAAAATAATCCAAAAAAATCGAAATTAATTAAATAAATATAGTAAATGATTTTATAACTTTTTATGTAGTATATTATTATGATTTTTATTTATTTTTTGGTGTTATTTCTTAGTAATTAATTTTTAGGGGTCTATATATAAGTATATTCATCTATGTTTTGACCAATTTATTTTAATTTTGTATATTTTGTTTTATTCTCATAATTTATATTTTTGCAACTCATTTTTAAATTTACGAATAAATTTTTATTATATTTTTATGATATATTTTGTACACTTAAATAAATAGGTATATAAATTATATAGGAACACTTATAGGTATTTTATCTATGTATTTTCCACATTGATTTATTTAATGTATATTATAGGGTTTTATTTTGACTTTATATTTCTAATAGAATATAAATAATATTTACAAGAGTATAAAAATATAAAAGAATAAATAATAAGAGAATGAAGTTCCCTTGTATTTATATAAATATATTATTATAGGTATTTTTCCTATATAAGTATATAGACATATTTTATTTTATATATAGACTTATTTTATTTTATGTTTTCTTTTGTGATTTTATTCTAGTTTTAATATGGACATGTGTTATAAATATTATTTATAGAATTATAAAAATATAAATTTGTAAAAATAATGAGGGATGGGTAAAGTCAATATTTTCTTTGGGTATACTATACAATGAGGGACCCAAAACCTAACTTTGATACTGTAACTACAAAAATTATGAAATCACCTCCATTAAAGAAATTATTAAAATTTATATATAATCAAAGATAATTTTGATATATTTTGAGTTTTTATTTGGAGATATGTGTATGCAAAGTTAGGATTTTGGCTTTTTATTTTATGTATAAAATTACAATGTGTATTACTTTTGTACAAACTCAATTTTGTATTTTTATTTACATCATTATCTACAACTTTCATGTACAAAATTTTTTATTTGAGGTATAAATACTAAAGTATAAAATGGGTGTAAAAAATGCTTTATTCAATGAAAAGAATAGGGTTTTTATTGAATATTTGGCCCTTATCTCCCCCTACTTTATTCCTTATAGACCAACTAAATTCTTGACTTGGTCTCGGAGTTTAGGGTCATAAAATATCTTTGATATTTTATTACTTTTCTTTTCCTCTCTTCATTCTATAATTTTGGCATTAAAAGCCTTATATTCCACACAATAAATGCAATAAATGATGAACGCTATTTTGCACAAATTAATGCTATTTACATGCATGAGCTAGGGTTTTTGAGGCCAAAATGATAAAATAAAGATGATAAAATGAGATTCATTATATTAGGGAATGAAATTCTTTTTTTTGGTGAGTTTGATAGTAAAGTGGAGTGAAATTGTGTTGCAGTTCATGGTGCATTACATTAAGAAATTGATGAATGCGTATTCGACTAACTTAATTATAGCTCGTTGTAATATGGTTGATTACAAGTCTATCCGAGCCAAGCAGATATCTTTGCAAGGAGTGGCTCGGTTAAATATTTTAACGTAGATAAGTTTATGGTCAAACTCAAGGATACATACTCTCAATGTGATTATAAAATTATTAATATCTAATATAAGTAAATGAGTACATCATCTAGGTCAAAATGAGATAACAAATACAACACATTGAACATAACGCATGCTTGTATTCTTTTATACGGTGTTGATGCTAGTTAATAAATGCCATAATGAAACAAATAGAAATGGAATGCAAACACATGCTAATGCATTAATATGTCCTTGAAATTATCAATTAATTTGACTCTAATTACAAAAATCAATTTCATGTGTGATTTGAAGCTGAAAATAACTCTATGCTTAGTCAAATGGCATATAAATGAACAAGGTAATGACACATTAAATTTTCAATTCATTCAACCTATTTCAAGTTTTAAATCATAAACTAATTGAAGCCATTATCTAGATAATCAAACAAGCATCAAAATGAAATTGAAATTATTTAAATCGGAGTTCAAACGCTCAAGCTACTGCATAAAGCATCTAGGGGCATAACCTAAAGAAAACTTGAAAAATACATATACAGAAGTATCATATTTAAGTACACTCAAGTTCATGCTTGTAATTAAATAAAACTGTTAGGGCCTTTCTACAAGAGTTCATCATGTGTGGGGCTCATTTTGCAAATTATAAAAGCCGATAGATGGTGATGGAAATGACCCCTAGGAGTGCATGCATTGCACGCACCTAACTGAACTAAATGCAATATTGAAGAATCACGCAGCTTCGGTTGCTAATTTCACCATCCCTCACACGCTGGGAACATACGCGAAGGCTCATGCGGGTGGAGGCTCGATGCAGGTGGCTCGGGCCAGATGGATGGCCCGAGTGACTTCAGCTCTGCTCAGTTCCTCCAACCGTGGAGGCTCTGCAGGACGATCCGTAGATACACATGGACCCTCCAATCAGGATGATCAAACTACACATGTATGTCTTATGCATCCTCTCAGTCACCTCTACGCAACGGACTTGGTTGAGCTCTGACGAGCCATCAATCCCTTCTCTGTTGCCCATCTGTTGGATGGAAGGTCCAAGCACCTTAAAGATGAGTAGCTGCAGGTCCTAGACCGACGGCTGAGCAGAGACAATGCTTATATCAATAGGGTGATGAAGACTCCTCAGAGGTGCTGCTCTAGAATGGAGCTTCATTGAAACCTCTAGCGATTGAAGGAATTTAACCTACAAAACATTATTGAACACATAACCTAATGCATGTGTGTGTGAGGTGAGTGAAATGGGAGTTTGTGCATGTGAAGAAGAGGGAAACCCATGTGGGTACCCTGCCATGAATGGAGGAGTAAGGAGCAAGGTGAAGGAGGTGATGGAAGGTGGGCGATGAATCTCCATTTCATCACCTTTATACTATCAGTTTAGCCTTCAAAACCCAAGCTAATGCATGTAAATAATCCTAATTTGTAGAAATTAACATTCATTCTTTGATGTATAAATATTGTATAAAGTACTATTTTTAATGCTAAAATTATAGAATAAAGAAAAAAAGAAAAATAATAAAATGCCAATGGTATTGTATGACCATAAATCCCGAGACCTAGGTCGACAAGGAATAAAGTAGGGGGAGATAAGGGTCAATAAATCCAATAAATCCATTTCGTTAATTCATCATTTATTCATTTTTAGGACCCAATTAATTTTATACTTTTTATACCATAAATAATGAAACTTTGTACATGAAAGTTGTAGATAATAATATATAAAATAATACAAAACTGATTTCATGTAAACATAATATTCAATATACTTTTTTGATCTGAATAAAACCCCAAAATCCTATTCCTCATACCCATATCTCTCAAATAAAAACTTAAACTATGTCAAAATCACTTTAATTTTATATAAAATTTAACAAGTAATTAATGAAAATGATTCATAGTTTTTGGAGTTAAAGTGTGAAAGTTAGGTTTTGGACCCCTATTGTACAATATACCTGAATAATTATTTATTATTTATTATTTTTACTATTTTATATTTTTATAATTTTGTAAATATTATTTATATCATATGAACACATTAAAACTAAAATAAAACAATAAATAAAACACTAATATAAAATAAAATATAAAAATATATAGATGAATATAAAATACATATACTTATATAATATACACCTATATTTAATAAAATATAATTATTATATCTGAAAAATATAATGAAAATATATTTAAGTATATAAAAATACTTTATAAATGAATAAAATAAGATAATAAACTAATAAAATTAAAAATACAAAATAAAAATAAAATACACACAACATAGGTAAATATACCTATAAATAAAACCATAAAAAGCTAACTTATAATTAATATCTAAAAAATAAATAAAAATCATAAAAATTCTATAGAAAATAATAAATATTTTTATTTTATAACCTGAAATTAATAAAACACTTTACTAATTAACTTCAATTTTACGAATCTTTTTCGAGCTGGTTTTTCCTAGGTGGTCTACGTGGACCAACTAGGTGTCTCCGAGTGTTGACCTAGATCAACTCTCTTACCCATACCTGCACCTTGTCAAACCTATGTTTGACCTCGATCTGGGCATCACATATTCGCTAGATCCACCGTGTTGTTGAACCATGCTCCCACCCGTTTATAATATCACCTCCTTTTAAATTTCGGATCTGATCCCTCCTCTACCGATTAAAACCCTAACCAATGCCCGAGGTCGAATCCTGGTGACAACAACATCCCATTCGGCTGTTTAGTGGCTCAATTTGGTGTCAAATTGTGGTGGTATGAAACTCCTACGGCTCCTCCACCTGAAGCACTACTCCAGGTCTTTTTGGTCTGGTAAGCTTCTTCCTTTCATGTTTTTCTTCTTCTATATAAGTGTCGTAGTTTAGAATTACGTTTTATTTTGCTTGATTTCATCTAGTCTATTGTGAAAAAGGAATAATTCAACTGGAAGAGCTCCAACTCCACTGCTTGATTCTGACCACTTGGACCCTTCGGCCACTCTTCTCACCCTCCTCACCTTGCTCTCCCTTTCCTTTACGCCCCACACACCTCTAACCACCTTGATCTTGTCCAAATCTAGAGATCAGATCCTCCATCTCTGCCGCACGCTGGAGGATACCACTCGAGTCCCCTCCACATCATCTCCAACATAGGAAGCTCCCTAGAGCTTCGATTTTTGTCCATTAACTATCTCATGTAGGAAAGAACAGAGATAGAGCCCTTATCGATACTCACCGAGCCCCAAGAGTACCTCCTTGGTGCTGCTCCTCCGTCAATCCAAATCGGAAACCCTCAACTTATTTTGACTCTACTCATCGATGCGGAAGAACCCCAGGATACTTTTGGGACCACCAGAAGCAAAGGAGAACACCAGAGTTGCTTTGAGGATCGGATTGAAGTCCAGCTCTAAGCAGTTCTTCTTCTGTTTTTTTAGAGTACCTCTAGGTCGTTGGATTTTGGCCCTCTTCCAGACCATCCAGGAGCCGTTCATGCGCCTTGCGTCCACCGTTGATCACCCGCAGGAGATCTAACTTGAACTATCTACATGCAAAGCGTCGTCGCCGTAGGAGGGGCCGTCGCGTGGATTGATGAAGAGATCATCACTGTCCACTCCCGCCTTTGTTGGGTACTTTGCAACTTAAACATATTAAGTTTTGAAATTTAATTATTAGTTTATAAACATTCACCTGTCGCCTTAATATTTTGTAATATTTGCATCAAGTCCCTCGTCCTTATTTTATTTGCATTTTAGTCCAGTTCCACGTCGGCCGATAACCCTTGGATTATTTGCAACTAAGCCCTTGAGGGCTTTGTTTATTATGGTTTGGTCGAAATTTTGGAATATAAGTTGTATCTTTTTAGAAAACATTCATGTCGGTCTATGCACTTTATTTTATTTACATATATGCCCCTACTATTCATGTATTTTTAAGTGTTTTATCTATTTATTAATTATAGTTCCCGTGTCCTAAAAATTATCAAAAAATATGTTTAAGTTCTTTTTAGCTATAGAATCACTCCACATTTTCATTTCTGCTTTTTAGAAATTTTATCTATTTTATCAAAAAATGACACATTTATTCCCTGTTTAGCTTACAAAATGTCAAAAAAATAAAAACATTTCGAAAAGTTCCTCAAAAATATATTTTCTATTTAAGTATTTTGAACCTTCAAACCAAAATTCCATAAAAATAGAAAAATAGACTCTTAAAAATTAAAAATCCCCAAAATCTGTTATAAAATTCTATAAATTTCCTAAAATTCCAAAAATCTATTTTGTTTTATAATTTTTTGTATACTATTACATGTATATTAAAAGGGAAAAAAAGAGGCTGCCCCCTAGGGGAAGCCAACATGGTTGCCCCCACCCTAAATTTCGCAAAATTTTTTATTTTTTTGGAAAAATATCACTATGTATATTCATCCCTATATCCCTTCTATATGTCATTCGAATTTCATCAGAAACTAAGACTCCTACGACCTCCACCCAGACGTCATTTTTTTAACGGTCGCAGGATTTTTAAATCGTCTTTGTCTGGATGGAGGTCGTAGGAGTCTCTGTTTCTAACGAAATTCGAATGGCATATAGGAGGAATGTAGGGATGAATATACATGACGATATTTTTCAAAAAAAATTAAAAAATTTGCCCCAAAATGGGGTAGTGCAGCCATGTTGGTTGCCCCTAGGGGGCAGCCCCATCAGCCTCATATTAAAATTGATTTGAAGAATTTTGGACATCATTTGTTTTTTTCATCGCCATTTCAATTTCTAGTATTTATTAAATCCCTGATTTGGGGTAATTTCAATTTTAAAAATATGTAAAATTAGCAAATTCACAAAAAATGTAAAAATAGTAAAAAAAATATTTAAAAACCAAGAACATTCTATTTTCTATGTTTTGACTATTTTAGTAGTGTTTATTTTACTTTACTCTAAATTGTATATATATAATATTTTATATTCCTATATAACTTATTTAAAAGAAAAAGAATATAAAAACCTGAAAATATTAGAAGAAAATACAAAAATAGAAAATCAAGAACGAAATATAAAAAAATCTAAAGCAAAAATAAAATAAAAATACAAAATAACAAACCCACAAAATCATATTTTGACTAAGCATTTGAGAGGCATATTGTGCTTGATTTCTTTTTATCTCACATTGCTTTACACCATTTCTTCCTGAGTTCGACCTCTACTTGCTTGTCACTATACATTTTTAATAGGGTATAATAAATTTTTATTCACACTAATTTGCTTGATTCATCCATTGTGTGGGTTAATTGTTGATTAGATGAGATTGTTGAGGAGTCATCACAACGACCAAGTGCTCACCTTGTGAGTCTCATTTTAGACACCTCTATTTTCACATTCATCAAATGTCACCTTTGCCGGGGAGCATCAATTTGTAGAATAGTTTGTCTTTTATTTGCTTAGTCATATTTGCTTGTTGCTCTCTACTTGATTATCAATTTTGAATTGTCTGACATCTTTTCTTTTTGTCATCATGTGAGGGACCGTGGACCGAAGATGATCAACTTGGTGGTTCTACGTAGCCTTGGGATGAGAAGCTGACTATTCTGACCTAGCCAGTAGGAGAGAGTAGGAGGATCTCGAGAGAGAGGACAATAGCTTAGGCATTTTATTTTGAGAGAGAGAGACTTATTTTTTATAGAATTAATTTGTAAAAATACAAGTACATTGGACTTTGGACACTCGAACCCAACTTCCAAGTGTTTGTTCACTTGGGGGCTCACTGCATTTTTCGTGTTTTCTATTACCTTCTTTTATTTGTTTCTTACGGTTTGTACTTTTCACCTTATTTTTATCGGTTTTGTGGAATGAGACCTTAGTTTTTAGGCTTGCTTCATCGTGTAATCTAAGGCCAAACTCCTAACCGTCATTGCATGCAACTATAGTCTTCCTGTTTGGACTTAGTTTAATTAGTTGTTGAACACCTAGTCTTGAAACCACGCACCATAAGAGCACTCCATACAACGCTTGCATGACCCATTGTGGTGGGCACCGAGAAGGCTCCAAGGCCAGACTCTAGGTTTTATTCTTGATGTTTATCATTTGGTTCTTCACGTATAGCTATTGCCTACTTAGGACGATTTCTGTGTGCATATCGACATATAGTATAAGTTTAGAAATTCCTGTTTTGCATCCCGCATGGAGAGGGTTGGGACACTGTAAGTCTTCTAACTGAGCATTCATCATTTAGGCACTAAAGTGATATTTCCATCTTAGTGTAGCCTTGCATTGCTTTTCTGCTATCTACCTCTATTTTTGCATCACACAGGAATCAAAGGAAATACAAAAACGTTAGGCGATTGTATTGAATCTACTCAAAGCAAGTAATAACACAAAGCAATTCAAATAGTAATGCTAAAAAGACTCGAGATAAATAAAATTGATTAATTGGATTCATCACCTTGGTGAGAAAAGGCCTCATTTGTTTTCAGGTAGCATTGGAAGATCTCCTTCCCAATGAGAGATCTTTATCATAAGGAATAGAGACCAAAACCCAGTATGTGGCTGTCTTTGTATCGCATGGATTTCCGAAGTATTGGCGCTTCTATCGTATGTGGACGAGTAGGGCATGGTCAGCAATGATGCTCTCTATTGTGCAAAGCATCGGCCTTGTCTGAAGTATTGAGCTTAGGCCACACCTTCACGGGGGTGTCTGTCTCATCATCTCGCATCTGAGTAGGTCCTTTCACGCTCATGGGTGATTCCGTTGCGAGCGAGGTCTAAAATAGTGGTTTCGCTTATCGGCTTACTCCCTCTATTTCTTTTGCTGAGTAGGGATCTAGGAAGGGTTACAAGGACCTTAAAAAGTACATACTACAGGTTATAAAGGAGGAGGATAAGTATGGGATACTATTTTGGCAGTACTCTCTCTCTCTCTCCAATAAGCTTAGTGCTATAAGGCCCCGTTCAAAGATAAATTTACTGAAAATCAAATCTAAAACTTACACTGATAATTTCCCAACCTTCATGACTTCATGGGTTGAGTTGGTGAATCCATTATTTTGAGGTTTGATTGATTAGTTTTATTAAGGTTAAGATAAAAAACATCATGCACTTACATAATTTTTCTCTCCTTCTCTTTGAACCTTGCTCATTGTGAGCCTTCTACTATTTTACACTCCTTTTGCTCCATGTGTTATCCTCGTGCTCTTCAACTATCACCTATCTCCTTTTGACCCTATCTTGATGTCATCTCATAGATGGTTTAGTCAGGACTCCGCCGACACCTACATTGATTCCGTGTCACCAACATATTCAATAATGTGGGGTGTTCTCCATGGGACTGGTTCGGACCTTGTAAACTTCTCCATATACTCCCCAGTCCTTTCTTCTTTCAACGCTTGTCTTTCTCCAATAAATCTGTTGTTCGAGATGGACTCATAGCTCGAGTTAGCTATCCCTTCCCAAATAAACCGGGATTACTCTTGTTCCTGAACCAACCCCTTGTGGATGGAGGTTGATTTCAGTCAAAGTCCTATGCTCCATTCACAACAATCTAGGATTGATTTTAATCCCAGATTCATCTCCGCAGTTGGTGTTTAGAAAAAGACTGACCAGAGTTTATTCCATTGTGCAGATCATTAACTTGATCGCGAGCCAGAACCTCAAGCTGATTCAGAGATGGCTCCTACAGGAAGGGGGAAGGGATCACATCCCCAACCAGCCGAGCAGGCAGATCAGGGGGAAGGAAAATACATGACGCAAATGAAGTTAACAGTCAGCTACTCACATCAATTCAGGCAATGCAACAACATCTGACTAATCAAGCCCTAGCCCAGAACGCCTTCTAAGAGATGTGGAAAAAATTGAGGAGGAGGACCGATGAAAGATATGCCACGAGTGATGACGAACCAAACACAGCTAATGACTTCAACCAAGGAGGTGCAGGAGATGAATTTTCTGTGGGTGGGCCCTGTTACAAGAGAAAGGAGGCAAGACCACCACCGTTGAAGAAAACTCTAAAGGAAACTTACAACCCTAGGACATGTCAAGTCATTGAGTGGATACAGATTTCACCAATACATGCCCATTTCGAGTTGAACCCGCAATTCTTGTCTCTGCTTCCGACCTTCCATGGGAACACAACAAAGGAACCAAACATGCACCTATAAAAATTTGGCCACATCTGTGCCACCACTCATTACCCCAATATCCGTCTAGGGATGATCAAGATGACTACTTTTCCTTTCAACCTCCAAGATAAGGCCATGTATTTGGTCAATCATTTAGGAAAAGTAGTGATGATCTGAGAGGAGTTGAAATTAGCATTTTTTTATAAATTTTACCCTCTCGGCCACTTAAACCAAATGCATGCCCACACCTCCATCTTCTTTCAGCAACCCCATACATGAGGTGTGGGAGAGATTCAATGAATTGAAGGAAAAGTATCCCCACCACGAGATCCCAAAGATCAGTCTCGTGCAACATTTCTTTGGTTGGTTGACACTGGAAAGCCAGAGTCTCTTCGTTGCTGCTTTTGATGGCTTGCATATTAATAAGACCGAGGATGTTTTCTGGGACATTTTTGAGAAGATGGCTGAAGGAGAGGCCGCTCAATCCTCCTCACGGGCATATATGAAAATGCCCGCCACTAGTCACAAGCCCATGAACATGGCTACTAATGCTGAAGACAAGTATGAAAGCTCCAACCTTAGCATCATCGGGAGCCACTTGTCCAAGGTTGACATCATAGAGAAGAGGTCGCAAGACTTCGAGAAACTTTCAGTCATTCAAAAGAGGACTCAGGGCTCGGAAATACTCGATTTGATTTTCCAGCAGATGGAGCAGCTCCTTCAAGCCTCGAATGCCAATGCTTGCAACTTTGTGTCTGCCACTACTGAGACTCCTACTGAGAAGAAGGAGCCAACATCGATACAACCTCCTCAGCCAAGTCTCGTGTAGTCCCACCTAGTCCAGCAGGTCCCGGAGCAGCCGTCGTAGTCCTAGAACCAGATGGTTGTTTATCAATCCGAGATATTGCCAGCCTATCCGGATCAGTTTCCTCAACCCCACAGCTGATTCAAGAGAAAAATGGTGTGTAGGAGCATGAATAGCAGCTGACCCATCCTCAGGGACTCTCTTAGGGTCAGAGCTCGGTCAACCAACCACACCATCAACAACAACAGGGAGGGAGGAACTTCCATCCCTACCCACCCCAGAACCAACAACCTCCACAATATGGGAACACCCGAAGGCAAGGTTATCAACAGCAACAGTTTGGTTACCGTCATCAGGGTTTTCCTCCGTAGCAGTCAGCTACATCATATCAAAATTTTTACCCCTCTCAACAGTACTCACAATACTCTTCTCGCCCTTCTCCTCACAATTTTTTCCAAGGTTACCTACAGCAACCTCCCCCACACTATCAGAATCAGAGAACCCAATTAGATGACTCTTCTGAGGTATTGCTAGTGAACCCGACCCTTGCGTGTTTAGAACAACTTGTGATGAACATGGCTAAGATGAACCAAAAGATTGACGAGCTAACGGTTGCCAAAACTATTATACCAGCCCAGGTCGAGACTAACCTGAATAAATTATAATGCAAGGAGCATGTAATGTGCAGTGATCTACCCGATTCAGGTAGAAATTATTTGTTTATATCTAACATTGTTGCTCTCAAGAACGGTAGAGCAGTGCAGTCATCGGCAACCACGATGGGAAAGCATCTTGCATCAGACGAGGAATAGTCAATCCAGCCAGCACGAGGGCCAAGCAATATTTTTGGAGGAGATCCATCTGTGAAAAAATAACAAAAATGAAGGAAAGGCAAACACACAAAAAGATAATAGCAAACCCGGTGGAGAACAACCAACATTGGAGACACCTGCACATACCGCATAACCAACACCAACCTTGAAGAATCTTGCACCTGTAACGGATCCAAAAGACAACACGCGAAGCTGAGCCTACATTTTTTGGTCCATAGCTTGTAGATAATTGTACATATTTTTGTCATATACTATAGACAAGGATATGGATAAAACTATGAATGATACATTTTCAGGATCTATAAATATTCCTTTCCCAGAATCGATGAAAAAAAATAAAAAAAATAAAAATTTTGAAAAATGCTTTGTTTGAACCTACCATTGTAGGAATTATTCAAAATTTGGTCTTGATTATGACTTTGATGAAAGCTCTGGAGTACATTCCTGTTGTGATGAAGGGATTAAAATATGCATGTACAACAAGGTACATCCTCACAACTCAAGAAGTAGAGGTGGCAAGTTCGAGAAGCATATCCTTGCATTGTCCACATCAATGCCATTAGCAATCTCCCATACAAAAAGGCAGACAAGGGAGAACCACTCTTTCATTGTCAGATGTTTAACCAAGAGTTTGAACACACTTTCCTCGACAATGGGTCTTCTGTCAATTTAATGCCAGCTTCGTTGCTCACTGAATTCAGGTTAGGACCACTCAAATCTACAAAGATGATTATGCAATTCGTAGACAAATCTGCCAAGAAGCCTAGGGGTATGCTGATGATTGTTCATGTTTAGGGGATGCAATTCCATGTTTCTTTTGATGTGCTAGACATGAACGTCTCCACGCCTCTACTCCTCACCCCCATCATCCTTGGACGATCGTTCTTACGAATAGCCAATGCAGTAGTAAATTACGAAACTAGAGAGATCACGTTCGGCTCCAGGGACAGCAAAGTCAAGATAGAGACCGTGTCTGAGGCGAAGCCTATAGAGGGAACATCTACAGCGGGTGTGCAAGTGATTAACCATTCTGAATACGACAACTTTCTTACCGAATTCAAGATACCAACCTATTTATGGATGATAACGAGGTTCATGAATTCCTCTGCCTCGAGGAAGGAATGGAGAATGTAGTCGAATTTCCCCTTGTCAATCATGATGAGATCCTTTTTGAATCACTTGTGGAGGTTTCTGTGGAGATGATGTGCCCTAAAGACCAAGGGCATATCAGTAAGGATTTCTGCAATGAAGAGGATATTATTGAAAAATTTGTGAGTTTTTGAATGAAGAGGCTAAAAAAATCAGGGTGGACGCCGAACAGAACCACCACTTGTTATGATAGCCGAAGTCACCACAAAATCAACTCCTACTCAATTTGAGCTGAAACCATTACCCTAAAATATGAAGTATGCCTTCCTTGCAGGTGAACCTAACATGTACCTGGTCAACATCAATGCCCATCTGACCTAAGATCAGGAATCTCGTCTGATGGAGGTTCTTGAACGTAACCGCAAGGCGATAGGTTGGAAAACTTCGGATCTCCATGGGATCAATCCTTCCCTTTGCTCGCATCGCATTTTCCTTGAAGAAGACAACAAACTCTCCTGAGAATTTCAAAGAAGGCAGAATCTGAACCTTTTAGAGGTTGTCATGATTGAAATTCAAAAATGGTGCGATGCAGGATTCATATATCACGTCTTCGATAGCAAATGATTGAGCCCTCTGCACATAATGTCGAAGCAATCAGAGATCACCATCATGAAGGATGACAAATGAGAGGAGATCGTGACCAGAGTACCCACTTCTTGGTGAGTGTGCATATATTACAGAAGACTCAATCTCGCTACCAAGAAGGACCATTTTCCATTGACTTTCATCAATCAGATTCTCAAGAGACTGGCAGCGAAAGAAAATTTCTACTTCTTGGACGGATACTCTGGATATAATCAAGTTGCTATAGCTTCTGAAGACTAGGAGAAAACCACGTTCACCTATCCATTTGGTACATATGCCTTTAGACAAATGTCGTTTGGGCTCTGCATTGCCCCAGCCACATTTCATAGGTGTATGCTTGTAGTTTTCACCGACATGGTGGGAAATTTTCGAAAGAATTTTATAAATGATTTTTCAGGCTACGGGGGCTCCTTTGATCAATGCCTTGATTACTTAGACCGAGTCTTACAAAGATGTTGCGAAGTTAATCTAGTGCTCTCATGGGAGAAGAGCAACTTCATGGTGATCAAAGGAATTGTGCTAGGACACGTTGTATCTAAACATGACATGGAAGTTGACTCAGCCAAGGTGAAGGTGATTTCTAAAGTAGAGACACCTACAAATATGAAGAAAGTCAGGTCATTCTTGGGCCATGTCAGTTTCTACCGACGGTTTATCAAAGACTTTAATAAGTTGGCCAAACGAGTGATAGAGCTTCTAGGTATTAATGACCATGTACTCCTTGCCTTTAATCTGTTGAAAGAACTCATCACTCAGGCCCATGTCTTGCAGCTGCCAATTAGGATGCATCCATTCAAGATAATGACATATGCATCAGATTATGCCATTAGTGCTATGCTAGGACATATGAAATATAGTATACCATTTGATATTCACTATGATAATCGAACGCTCGATGAAAATAGAAGGAATTACACAATCACTAAGAAGGAGTTGTTAGTTGTAGTTTTGCCTTGGAAAAGTTCAGATCCCATCTCCTCAGGTCCAAGGTGATCATATATATAGATCACTCGGCCATACAGTATTTACAACTGAAGAAGGATGCCAAACCACGTATCATTTGGTGGATCCTTCTCCTCCAGGAGTTTGACCTTGAAATGCGAGATAAATCTGGAGTTAAGAATGTGGTGGCCAACCACTTGTCCCGACTTCCTGAGCCTGAATATCTTGAGCTGAACATGCAACCAATCACAGAGCGTTCCAGATGAGGCAATCTTGTTAGTTACCTCGCTCCCCTGGTATGCTGATGTTGTGAACTATCTTATGTCCAAGAGAACTCCAACATCATCATACCAAGGGAGCGAGGTAACTAACTAGACTGTTTGATATCAAACAATTGGCCTAAGCCAAAAGTTGACAAATTTTTGTTTGATATCCATTTCTACCATTGAGAAGATCCATATCTATTCCATGAGGGGGCAAATTGCATCTGGAGGAGGTGCATTCCTCAGGAGGAAATTCCAAGTGTCCTCACACATTGTCATGATAAAGAGTCAGGAGGACATCATTTTGAAAACATTTTTATTTGACACAAAGAAAAGAAGTTTTTACAAATAAAATATTTTTCAAAGGTTGAAAATATTTTACAAAATATTTTTCAAACATTTTTCAAAAGCTTTTTCAAACTCCTTTTCAAATATTTTGAAAAATATTTTACCTAATTTAGTAGTCAGTATATACACAAAGAATTTGAGGAATAATTGGCATACTTTTATTAAGTGATTTGTGAATGTAATAATATTTTAGACAATATTTTAGTCATAATTATTGAAAATACGAAAGTACAAGTTATGGGTAAAGTATATAAGTAGTATATACGAACACCCTATATTAAGCTTGAGTTATGTCCTCATAGTCAGAGAGAAAAAGAGAAGACATAACACATATTGAGTATAGAAAAGTATAAAGAGTAAACGAATAAGGAATTAATGTATGAATGAGAAGTCAACCGTCCCCCCTTTACTAGGATCAAATACTCCGATGTATTGCAGATTGTACCCAAGGCAGGGTCATGGGTGAGAATAAACAAATCACAACTCGGACCGTCTCCCCCTCTACTTAAGGAAAAATATCCTTAAGTATAGACAATAAGAGGATACATTGGAGGGGATTAGAGAATTAAACAACTTAGGGTGAAAATCCCCCAATACTTAGGACAAAGTATGTCCTAAGAATAGCAATGATGAAGGGTATGACACCTTTTCGGAAGAAAAAGAAACTAAAGAATGAAAAAAAGAAGAAAAGAAAAAAATCATTCAAAAATGTTTTGATTTGCTTTGTCTTCTACTGCAACTATGGAAGTATTCATCTCATCATCATAAATCACTTGGATTGAGTGAACGATAGATAGAAATGTGTCATGTCCAAGATACAGTTTCAGAAGCTGACCATTGACAACAAATGGATGTGTGTCAGCTGACAAACCAGATATAATCATGTTACCATTGTCATGCACATGCCTCATTGTAAACAGAACAACCCATTTGCTCTTCAGCTTGCTTGGAAAGACCTTTAATTTCGCATCAAACAACCACCCCTTCTGACCTAGCTCTAAGGACTTGCGGAGGATATGCTTGTCATGCCACTTTTTAACCTTCTACGTGTACATCAGGATGTTTTCATATGCATAATCTCTGAATTCCAATAATCTGTTCAGATCCAATTTTTGGTGCTTCCTGGCTTTCTCAGAGTCCAAGTTACAGATGTTGATGGCCCATAAGGATTTATGTACCATCTCAAAGGGCAGATGACATGGCTTCAATAAATATTGGCCATTTTATATTGTCGAATTTATTGGTGATACTCCAAGATAACATCCATTATGCATATGTATAAATTGGATTTTTGGGACTATCCTAGGGACATGTCCTCACTTCTTAATATGCATAATAATACTGGTGAACAATGTGGAGTTTGATGTCCCAGAAGACAATGTGATTTTTACTCCATTTAATTAAGATCACCTTACATTTATTAGTGCTAATTTTAAGCTCTTTAGGTTATCCTTAAGATTTAATATGAGTAATCTAGAATACACAATCTATTGTTCAATCCTGATTCCATTTCATTCTTAAGTTATAAAACAAGGGATGATTCGGAAAAGTCGATGCAAATGGAAATCATGATGCATACTTGAGAGAGAAATACTTATAGTGCCTCCAACTCTTTTCATGCAAGTGCAAGACTAAATAATTAAATCTACATTATATACATGCAAGTTGAAAAGTCGCATTCTAAACATGCTTTTATTAGGAATAAAGAATTCATTTAAATTGGCTAAGTGAAATGATATTTACGTGTTTCTAAATGAATATTATTAAATGGAGTGAATCTCATAGATGCAGTGTTAATGTTTCCTAATTACAATCAAGCAATTAAGTTGATTCCCACCCGAGTTACAGGAGAAACATGATCAACACATCATGGTTAGAAATGTCCAAGTCCATAATTACATGCATGAGTCCTAAATGAGAACCATTGTAAAGGAAACTATTACACATAAATATACAATGCAACAATGACGCTAATTAATTCTTTTGATGCTCTAGAAGGTGTTTATGCAGCTCCTCATAGCAAGAGCTCCCTACTCCTTGCATATGTGTCCCCAAGCATCCTTGGTTGATGTGGGCCCTACCACAAAAGCTAAGGATTAATATGACATAAAAAATAAAAAGCATTGAAATATTACAAACCATGCAAGTTAGTCCTCAAACACACAAGTTGACAGTAATATCATAATACTCAACTTAATTAAATATCCAAACCTAATTAATCACGAAGATGAAGCAATGTCCTTAACAATGATGCCATATGATGAAGGTGTAACCGGGTAACTTAATTCTGGATCGTTGTAATATAACTGATTATGGTTCAATCATAACTGAGCATGTATCTTTATAGGGAGTGGCTCGGTTAAATATTTTAATCTAGATAAGTCTAGGGTCGATCTCAGGGGCACGAGCTCTCAATGTGATTATTCAAATTACTAATATCTTAGTTAAGTTAATGAATACATTATGTAGGTTAAAATAAGACAATACGATGTAGTAGGGGTGCACATGGATCGGATAAAATCCACAATCCGATCCAATCCGATGTTATTGGATTGGAACGATTTTATCTAGCCAATGGATTGGATCGGATTGAGATTTTGAAAATCCGTTAAATTATAGATTGGATTGGATCATTGCCCAAATCCGATCCGATTCAATCCGTTAATCTGTTAACAAATTAATAAATACTATATATAATATTTCATCCATACAATTAGTGCAGATTTTATAGTTATACATATTTTTATTAAATTTCCCACCACCATTTCTCAATCCTACCCCCACTCATTGTAACTTCTTTTCCCATTACCTTTTATAATCCAATTTCCTAGGGACCTCATCAAAATTTACCCTATCATAATTTCCCCTTCCCCTCCCTCTCGTTTTTTTTTCGCCCAAACCTAAACCTTCCCCCATGCGGGCCACGTCGCCGCCTCCTATTTTCCTTCCCCCCATCTTCTACCCGCCCTGCCGCCTTCTTCCCTCTTCTTCTCACCGTTGATGCCTGCCCCTCTTCTCCCCTCTCGTACCAGCAGCTTCCATCTTCCCCCCGCCCCCCAAACCCTCCACCCGCCCTGTATCGCCACACAGCTCGCCCTGCGTCGCCGCCCAAATCGGGCCCGACCCCTCCCACCGCCAGCGAGCGAAACCTCGCTACCACCGACTCCTCCCCTGCATCCCTTGTTGTAGACCACTCCCTTGTGCATGTAGTGTATACGAGTGCCTCCCACGCACCTGCATCGCAACACCTCTCGTGGCGCAGCACCAACTCGACACCTCCATTCTTGTGCGACAGGGTCACTGTGGTGTCGCTTCCTTCGTGTATCATCGTCGAGCTGTGGTGCATCTCCCTCCACAAATCATCTCCTATTTTTATTCAGGTACAATGCATTTGATCAAAATATATGTAATTTCAACAAATATTCGCAATAACCCAAAGTTTTATTTTCTAGTTTAGTCATATGAAATGTGTATCTTACCTTTAGTTGCATGGCTCATTAATATCTCGATTTAAAATTATATGGTGATATATGATCTTAATTTTTTTACCTTTGAATATTTATAGCATTTTTTTACCAATTTGATCTTATTAGCATCTACTTCATTATATCATTTAGGAACTGTGTCAACCACTAATGATGTTATTGGAAGTAACCAACATACACCTCAAAGTACACCAAATGAGGCAAACACATCCGAAGTTCAAATTAAGTATAAGAAACCAAGCAAAGCAATGTTTGGGCACAACAAAACAAAAAATCAAAAGTGGCGAGATAAGAGCTTTCTACAACTACTGCAATACGCATTGTGCATGGACAACTGCTAATGGCACAACAACACTACGGAAACATGTTGTGGAGAAATGTACAAAATGTCCAGTTTATAAGGTTGCAGAGTCGATGAAGGGACAACAAACTCTAACTTTTCGAACTGTGGAAAAAACAGGAAGTGAGGTTGGTCTTGTTTCTTGGAAATATGACCATGACCTATCACGGGAAGCTTTTGTCCGGATGATTATCCTAGATGAATTACCTTTTAAGTTCACTGAACGTGCTGGTTTCAGACAGTTCATGTCAGTTGTTCAACCAAAATTTAGATCAGTTTCTAGGATTACATTGATTAGAGATGTATTCAAAATTTATGACAATGAGAAGACTAAGCTTAAAAATTGCTTGGTTGAATCAGAAGCCCGTGTTTCCCTTACTACTGACATGTGGACTTCAATCCAAATTCTCTCATACTTATGTCTGATCATTTTATTGATAAGGAATGGAAATTACATAAAAAAGTAATCAACTTTTGTCCCATTTCAAGTCACAAAGGAAACGAGATTGGGAGGGTAATCGAATCATGCTTTTTTTGATTGGGGGATTGATAATGTTGGCATAATTACGGTGGATAATGCAAGTGCAAATGATGTCGCAATCGAGTATCTACGAAGCAAACTTCTTAAAAAGAATGGTCTCATTCTTGCAGGAAAGCACTTTCATACACGATGTTGTGCACATATTTTGTACCTTATTTTGAAAGATGGAGTTAGCGAAATGCAAGACTCTATTTCTCGTTTGTTGAGATCAGGAGATCCGTGGTTTGGATTATCAACATGGATTGCGAGAAGCACGCGTCTCATCCACGCGCTCGCAAGCGTGTCCTCCGTCGGATCGGACTTGAGACAGGAGGTCTCTTCGTTTAGAGACTCGATCACAATCACTCTTCAAGAGGTAATCCTATTACTTGTTTTTGGTTTAGACGAAATGATCTGAGAAGCGTTCTTGGATCATGTGGTTTTGTCACATGAAAAAAAAATAATTTTCGCTGCATTGAGAAACTAGTGCGACAAGTCGCTCCCGATCGCATACGATGCGATCCTCACATTTCCGTGAAGTGCTTAAGGATCTCCCATATCCTTCAAGTGGTATCAGAGCCTTAGGTCTAAGGTTTTGGATGCGATCCATGAACGGAGGACGACTTGGGTTCATTAGGGTTTGTGAAATTTTTTCTTGCATTTCATTTTCGTGATTTGTTTTGATATTATTTTTGGCACTGTTTAAATAGTTTAAACACAAAAATAATAATTGATTTTTGTTACCCATTAAATAAGGAAACCATCGTATCTGAGTTTACGTAATTTGGATTCCGTATGCTCGAGATATGATCATATTAGTGAACATGTAAAGGTTTCAGGGACTGCGAATCTTAACGTAATCAAAGAGTTAATTGCAGATTTGAAACGCCTTAAAATACGTGCAAATCATATAGGTTCTGTTGTAAATCAAATTAGCAAACTATAGGAACTTATTTTTCTTAATTTGGATTTAAATTGATTGAGATATGGTATTTTTAATAAGTGAGGGTCACTGCTGGAAATGCATTATGCATTCCTAATCAAGAACCTAATGATTGTCATTTAATCAATTAGTGAAACTAAATTGTTTAATTTCCTGGAATAATTGTGCATAAATATTTGTGAAATATTTGATGATAATTATTTCCTTAAATGGCATAGCCTTAATCAATAATTGATTAGATGTGATCTATATCACAAAATTGGTTACATGATATACATGATCTACATTCCAACAAACATGTTGCCTGAATAGGATTTGTGATTTGTTTAGCAAATCTCATTATAATGTTATTCAAAATAGTTTTGATTATTATTATATGATATAATTTCGGTTGAAGAACCGATGATCATCTCAAGTACAAAGTGATTTGTTTTGCATTATCCTTTCCCGAGGTGGATATGGTGTCTAGTCGGGGAGCGTTGGGGTAGCAGGTTGCACCGTGTGCGGTGTGTCCCACTCCTGTCGGTACTGGTCATGACAGCGGGTAGGGTTAGTATAATGCTTAAGAAATCATGATGTATTTCTAATTATTAAAATTCGAAATATTACGTGATTAAGATAATACCATAATTCAAGTAACAACTAAGAATGTTTGTTGGATATCAATTGGATCATTAATTTAATATGATTAGATTAATTGAAATCCAATTAAAATTAAAACAATCTATTATGAATAGAGATGTTATTTCCCTTGGAATAATTAATCATAATGAATATGATTCATAATGATTAATTAGAATTTGAATATGATATGGAGGATCGACATCCATGGTCTCCCGTTGATAAACCCGAAAGTCGAGCGGTCGTGTATTCCAAACAAGGCGGGAACACAGTCGATGTGTTGACCACTCAGAAATTCGGATTTAGTCAACAATTAATCCCACAATCAAATAATTCAAGCAATGAAAATAGATGTGCAGTTAAAATTTATTACAACTCTACATGAAAGATGTATAGGTGTAAGTATGTAGAGGTCGAACACAGGGAGCACACAGGATAGATCAAGCAAGAATGCAAAGAATGTGATCTGATTAAATGCCTACAATTATGCAATTTTTTGTGGGTTTTAAATTTTATATTTTTTTTATTTGATTTCATTTTTAATTTTGTATTTTGGTTTTTAATTTTTCTGATTTATCTTTTCTTTTTATATTGTATTTTTTTATATTTTCTTTTTCAATGATAGAATATATATACAATATAAGAGAGAAAGTTGAAGTATTTACAAAAATAAGGAAAAATGTTCAAAAATCAGGAAAATAGATGTTTTTGGTCTTTTTATATTTTTATTATTTTTTTGTGATTTTTGGAGATTTTTCTGAATATTTTTGGTATTTTTAAAAGTGAAAATATAATTAAACAGTGAACTAACCTACTGGCCAAAATTAAAATGAGGATACAATTTAACAAACAGTATCAAAAATTCCTCAAATTAATTTTAAAATAAAGGCAATGAAATAAGGAAGCTACAGAAATTGAGTTTGTATTTTTAGGATTTTTCTAAAATTTCTTAGATTTTTATGAAGTTTTTAGGGGTTTTCTAATTTTTAGGGTTTTGTTTTGAAATTTTTAATGATTTTTGGACTGACACTAAAAGATAATAAAACACACAAAATATAATTTTTTTGGAATTTTTCAAAACGTTTTACTAATTTTTATGGACTTTCTAATGCAAACAATGCTGAAAATGCAAGTTTTTTATTTTTATAAATAATAAAATGCAATAAATATGCAAAATAAAAATATGGCGTGAAATTACAATGCAACAGGAGCTTAACTTGATTTTTGTGGATTTTTTAGATGTTTATAGAGGTATGCAATAAATACAAATAGTAAAAAGAAACTACATGCAAGCAAGGGGCATAAGTGTAAATAGCCAGAGAGTCAGGGCATGTCTGCAAATTATCCAAAAACTATATAATGCAATATAAAATTCCTTGGACCAATTATAAATTACCAAAATTCCAAGCCCTTCCCCGTAAAAATGCCAAGCCCATGTGACTAGGCACGCGCGCCTGGCAGGGGTGTGACTGTAATTTACAAAAAACCAAAGGGCTGAAATGCAAAAGTACAAGAAATATAACACTGCAATTAAGAGTTTTTAAACTAAACACGAAATACGAAAAGCGCCAAGGTCTCCTTACAAACCGCCAAGTCACGTGTGCGGAGCACGTGACTTGGCAGGGGTCAGAACGCGATATTACAAACTCCCAGGGGCTAAACGCAAATGTTACAAAAGTTTTAAAAGGGCAAATGAAAGACTAAATTTTATTTAATAAATTACAAAAACTGCGGGGTAGGATGCAAAATTACCCACGCCTTGGGATCGGGCGGCTGATATACGCCACTTAGACACGTGTCACTTCCTGGTCGCCCGATGCCCCTTCGCCTGTGCGGTTGGGATTAGAAGATGCTCTGATAATCCGACGGCTGGAGCTTGCACGATCCAACGGCAGTTGCTGCGTCTGGTCGGGTCCTTCGATCTAACGGCCCTCGATAGGGCTGGAGGAATTGGAGACGAACTCGCCCAAGGCGAGTTTAGATCTGGTGG
The DNA here is from genome assembly GCA_037367405.1 of Ottelia alismoides. Classification (NCBI taxonomy): domain Eukaryota; kingdom Viridiplantae; phylum Streptophyta; class Magnoliopsida; order Alismatales; family Hydrocharitaceae; genus Ottelia; species Ottelia alismoides. The sequence continues at coordinate 390,427 of JAZKJV010008923.1, read as the reverse complement.
TGCTTGCTCCTCCGACCTCCTTTAAGCCCGCCGATAGTCTCTCTCCGTTCCTGGCGTTGTTCCGCAACCAGGGGAGTCCTAAAAAATGGCCAAACACTGCCGGAGGATGTTCAGCGACGTACGGCCCCTAGAGCTCCCTCTTGAGGCTCGAATCACCTGCAAACAAAAGATTCTCTGGCCGTTTCCTGCAGGGGAGCGGTTAGAGCAAAACTGCGGAGCTCTAAAGAGCTCCTGGGGGTGGAAATGGCGTAGGGGACACGAGGTGGAGGCTCGCCGGAGCTTGCTCTGACGAGGGCGTGGCTGATGGCGATGGGATAGGTGCAAGGGCGAACTGGGAGAGGGGGTACGATCCTAATATAGCTGTGAATGAAAATACGCGAGAAAAGAGGGTAAAAAGCGTGACCTTGAGCCAAAGAATAGCGAGATGATACTTCGACGGCGGCGTCCACCGGAGGTTGTGTGGATCGCGCTTCAGGCCGACGTCGTACCTCGACAAGGAAACCAGGTCAATCCTCTGTCACCGGAGACGCACGACTTGCACTTGGAGGTTTGGACGTTGGCCAAAAATGGTTCAAAAATCAAAGGGAAGACTGCGGGGTCATTTTGAATGAATGGTGGAGTGGCTCCCAAGAACGAGGAAAACAAAGCGCATCAATGATACACGCCCCAAGATTTTCCTTGGGCGTGTATCCTTGATGAAAGGGGAAGAGATTCCAAGAAGGCACCGACATGGTTTGGTGAAAGGAGTGCCCTCGAAAAATGGGTGAAAGCGGTCAAAAAAATGCAGGTCTGACAAGGAACAGGCTGGGGTCAGAGAGTTGACCCGAGGTCAACTCTCCAGCCCACCTGGTTGGTCCACGTGGACCAACCAGGAAAAAGCCTGGAAAAATACATTGTTAAATCATTTTAAAATAGTAGATGATTTTATTATTTTTAGGTTATTTAGTAAAAAAAGTTTATTATTTTATAAATTTTTTTATGGTAAATTTTATTTATTTTCTAGAGGTATTAATTACAAGTTTCCTTTTATACCCTTTATAGGTATACATAGTTGTGTAATTTGATATTTTATTTTTATTTTGTGTTTTTAATTTATTTATTTTTATTTATTATTTTATAAATTTATAAAATACTTTTATACACTTAAATATATTTTTATTTTATTTTTCTGAAGTGTTTTGTACATTTAATAAAATAGAAATAGATTCTATGTAGGTATGTATACAAGTATTATACCTATTATATATACAAGTATTTTTATTTTGTGTTTATTCTGTATTTTTATTCTGATTTTAATGCACATATATATTATAAATAATATTTATAAAATTATAAAAAATATAAAATTATAAAAATAATGAATAAATAATAAAATGAATATTTCAATCTGTACAAGTATACAATAGGGGTCCAAAACTCAACTTTCAAACCGTAGCTCCGCCAAATGCGAAACTACAGCCATTAAATAGATTATTTTAAATTATATACAATTAAAGTGAGTCTGATGCATTTTGAGTTTTTATTTGCGAGATACATGTCTGGGAAGTTGGGATTCTTGAATTTTATTCCGATCATAACTTTTTATCTGTACATTATTTTTGAGTGAAATAAATTTTGTACTTTTTTTATTTAATTATCTACAACTTTCATGTACAAAGTTTCTTTATTTGAGATATAAAAAGTGGAACCAAAAATAAGTCCCAAAATGAATAAAGAATGAACAAAATCAAAGGGAATTTTACTGTATTCTGGCCCTTATCTCCCCCTACTTTATTCCTTGTCGACCTATTCATCAAGATGCCTAGGTCTCGGGATTTTGGGTCATAAAATATTTACAATATTTTATTCTTTTTCTTTTCTTTTCTTTATTCTATAATTTTGGCTTTAAAACTGCATTTTATACAATATTTACACAAATATGTATGCATGCTAAAATGCCTAAATTAAGCCTATTTACATGCATTTACTAAGGTTTTTAAGGACAAAACGATAGAATAAAGATGATGAAATGTAGATTCATCACCCGTCAAGGTGGAGGGTTCCGTCGCCAGGGATTGTATGTAGGAGACACATGCCCAAAGTGACAGCTCCTGTTTGCAAACGCATCTGGATCGGGCTCTTCGCTTCTTGAAAGAGTAAGGACGTATGCGTAGTGACCACAATATCGGGTCCTCATATTATTGGGGCGATATTGGATTGCGCATAACGAGTTGTATTCCTGTTGACGGTTAGTTCAATTAATGACGGGTCAACATCGCCTTAAGGGTGGTGGGCCCCAGGTGTTAAAGATAGAATTGAGAAATTCAAGTTAGACTTACAAGGCGGAATGTGTTCCCGCTTCTTTTTATCGGAGTCACAGGTTCTCATATTATTGGGATGTGACAAAGATAAGGAAGGAGATCCCAGATCTTGCTGAGATATAATGGTAAGTATATCTCTTACACTGAAAGTGATTAAGGGAATGAACTTTCATTGTTGACAAGGCAAGACAACTTTGATATAAAAATTCCTAAATCAAAGTAAAATATATATATACACACACTTATGCAAAATTTCTTATTTCAGATAATCCTTCATTAAACCCACTCAATACTATACTCAATAATAACCAGTATGATATCATGGATTGCACTCATGATCCAAATATTGTACTTGCAGTTGGACACATAATGTATGTGGTTGCAATGTGTAAGTTTTCTCATAATAATGAGGAATGATAAATTAAATAGATAATAGAACTACAACCCTATGGTTTGTATGTCTCTATAGTCTTGCTCTCTCATCGGATGTACTTTGGAAGTGACATGTCGATGATGATCGCAATTGTCAAAATAATCCTTATAAAATCAATGAAGATATTCTGGCATAAATATGTGCTCTTGACATTTGTCATGAATGAGATGGCTCACTGCATCATGTAGAATGGTAGCTCGATAAGAGGATGTATTCAAAATATTTGAATACCTACCTGAACCAATATTTTAAGAGTCTAGATGGATGTAGACATAATGAGTGTCATCATTCTATTGTCTATGCTCTAGTCATTCATGAAGCTTCATGATATTCATATTGTATGAATTGAATAAAGCATGTATAAATGTTGAAATGCTCTTACATTGAATTCCTTTGAGTTCAACATAAGAGATCCTTTGTCTTAAGCAATGGTTGTTTATAGATAAAGGGAGCGCAGTGGAAGCATGGGTCAGACCCAAGATGAGAAAGAAAGTCAAAGAGTTGATCGTACTTCTATGACTTCCATATGACATCCAAATAGTTGGATAAATGCCAATACTATAATAAGTTGATGTGTTGATAGTATGACTAAGAGAAGGACTTGGATAGAGCATCAAAATAATCTATATAAATCGTTGAAATTGACTTTCTTATTTGATAAGATAAAGTCCAATAAATTGTATCTCAATCTTCTAATTACACTTGTAATTGGTTGCATATATATTAGAAGATTAGAAATTTGATCTTAAGGTTTAATGGTCATCCATGTTGGAATTGATGCAATTGTTGCAATAATTTCCATTGGATCAATAGACATCATAATTTCAGTGGGAGAGCCCTTGGTCTTAGAGAATGTCTCTATGACCTAGACATTAGAATACACTCATTGTTTGTTTCTAAATGTTGGAGATGAACATGAATTCTGAAATGGACCTATCATAAAGAGTTATGATGGATATATTTCAGAAAGTAATCTAACATCCAGAGAACTCTACTGAATTAGAAAATAAATGAATGGTTCATTAACATTTATAATAATGAAATTAAAACTTTAAAGATCAATAAGAGGATAAAGATCATTTGACAAAGATCTGGCATCAAGCTTTGGACGTTTACCTGTTGATTTGATCAATAGACAAGTAAGAATGAAACTTTAGAATGTCTAAAATTTCAAAACTTACATACTTATGAATATTGTATTCAAAAGTAAAATATGTCCAATACACCCTTCCTCAAGAAAGGTGTAAGATGTCAAGGTATTCAGGATCTCATACATATTGATGTATGCGGATCATCTATATCATAGTAAACATTATGGATATGTGATATCTATTGATGATTATGTATGATATGAGATTCCTTATCTTCACCTAAGAAACTTTTGAAATGTTCAAAGATTTCATTATTTTGGTTTAAAACTAAAGTTTGAAGGAAGATAAAATGATTTGATCTAATCTAGGTAGCAAGTACATGTTAGATAAATTCAAATAATGCCTTATGGAGATATGAATATCATTTCTATCTCAATCCTCCTAATACACCTTAACTCAATAGAGTTATAGGGAGATACAATTGGATTATGTGTGACATGATCTTATCAGTGATGAATTTTAGCATAATACCTCTTAGTTTCCAGGTATATATGTAGTAGAGACTACAATATATATCCTTAATATGGTTCCATGCATGCAAGCTGGAATCTAGCACTAGAGAGTGCTACTTCATTAGGAAAATAAAGGACGGTATTGGATACCTACTTTATGACCTTGAGATTCTTAAAAGATCTCATCTCTAAGAATATGACTTTAAAAGGATAACACTCTTGAGAATCAAGATGAAAATGAAGTAAAGGAACTCATTTAATCTTGAGATGATAATGAGGCTCCTGAAATCGGAAACTAAAAGGACAATTAAAGATGAAACACTACTACCTCTTCAAATGAGTTTGAGGATGTATTCCATGTGTCAGTTAAGTCTGACAATGATCGGATTTCATGTGATGAAACTCCTGAGGATCATAACATGAAAAGATGGATTTTAGCAATAAATGTCTAAAGTAGACTTCATATACAAATATTGTATATGGACCCTCGAGGATCCACCTATAAGGGTAAGACCCGTTAAGGTGTAAGTGGATCTTCAAGAGAAAGGAAACCCGATGAGAAGGTAGAGACCTTCAAAGCACGATTTGTATCCACAAGATACGCACCGAAAGAGAAGAAATTGCTTGCGATGAGACTTGCTCTTCGGTGACCATGCCTAAAACCATCAGAATATTGCTACCTATAGCTACACAACTTGATTTTGACATCTACAAGATGAAAGTCAATATTGCATTCCTCTATGAATGCCTCTCTGAGGATATTCACATGAAGTAGTCCCAGGGCTTCGTTAAGGAATGCAATGTGTGAAAGCTAGAGAGCTCCATCTATAGATTCAAATAAGCTTCTTGTAGCTGAAACATAAGATTTGATGAAATTATAAATGTTATGATTTTAGATAAAATCTTGATGAACCATGTGAAGCTTAGTGGGAGTGCCGTTGTGTTCATCATGCTAAATGTAGATAATATCCTAATCATTTTAAAATGATATAAAGATGATAATAAGTGTTTTATAGACTGGCTATTCCATATCTTGAAATATGATTTCAAGTATACCTCTTGGATCTTAGTTCTGAAGGTGTTCAGAAGCAGAGAGAAGAGGCTATTGGGACCGTCACATTTGTAGTACACCTTGGACAAGTTCCATTCTTGGGAAATTCCAAGGAAGGCTTCGCTCCCTTAAGATATGGTACTGGCTTATCTAAAGGGATAGCACCTCAAAGAGTTGAGGAAGTGAATGCTAGAAATGCTTGCACTTGTGCGTCAGTTACGAGAAGCTGAGTGTATGCTAGATGTGTACAAAAGCCAGATATCTTCCATGCAGTGGAAGTAGTAAAGTGTTCCTAATCCCACCATGGAGATAAAACACTTAATTGCAGAAATAGCAATATCTTCAAAGATGAATTAAGACTATATAGATAGTGATCTAAAAGGTCTTGACTTTGGATACCTTGGGAGATAGAGATCTCCATGAATAAAGGTATTCTAATAAGGATAATGAAAATACTGGATATAAAAATTATTAAGCTATAGTGTCAAGGACACTAATAGCTTTAACAAGATTGAGTATTGGTTGCATAAGATGCAACATTTGCATTGGATGTGAGCACTGTTACTAGGAGATATGCAAGTGCCGTAAAAGAACTTGGCGTAGTCTCTTGGGAACAGAGTGACTGATCAGCTTACCTAACTATTTTTTAAATAGCCTATGATTGTCACATAAGTGCGGGTTTCAATAATTAGCCCATTAATGGCTCTTTGGGCTAGTGGGAGATTGTTGGACATGAGAGCCCATGGCGAGCCATTATGCAATAAATGTTATTGCGAATATCATTCCCTAATCTGAAATGAAGAATAAATAATTTGCATAATAGGTCCCTTAGTACAATTAGAGTTATGTACCATGGTCATCTTAATAATCATACAGCTGTTGATTCAACTATTGAATCATAGAGGCTGGTGCTTGGATGAATATCTAAAGGGTTAGATTGAGGACTCATCAAACACCGTCAAATGATTGTTTAGAGATGATCTCCATCCTGAGTAGGAGATGGCAATCCTTTCTCAGTTAGGCTGATATCTGACCGACCTCTTGATGCAGGTCCTTTGCATAGGAATAGAGATTTGGAGGTGTCAGAATAGTTAGGTCAAAGAGTTGACTTTACTAGATCGAGATAACTGACGAATCCGAAAATGCCTGTGTTAAAAATGTGTTTTTATCGTGTCGTGCGTTGTAGGCGGCAATCGAAAACGATCAAGAAAATACCACAAATCAGTTATTCAATTTTTACTCTCGTGGTTTTATGTTTGTTTTACTTGGGCAAGTCCCAAGGTCGATCACAAGGAGGCAAAGGAACAACCTAGAATTAAGTCTATCAAAGTTCGTGTTCGGTTTTCGAGGCGATCTTTTTTTAGAATTTTCAATGCAATATAGGGGGTGCACATGCAAATTCGGCCTATTCTAGGGACTAAAATGTGAATTAAGTCCAAACGAAGTCCGAAAAATACGAAACTTGGCCGAGATGTAAAATATGATGAAATGTATGCACTGTAATTTTTTTTTGGAATTTTTGGATGCAATATGAATTTTTTATGGATTTTTAAATGCAAACATAATGATTTTCAATATTTAATTATAAAAAATATTAAACCTACTTATTTTCAAGAGATAAAATTATCTAAGATCTATCACTAAATGATGGATTTCAGAAAAATCCTAAATCTCGAAAATGTGGGGTATAATACCTATTAAAAATTAAATAGTGAATTATGCAAAATGATTTTTTACAGAGCAAATTATGCGTGCAAATGCAAAGATTTTTGGGCACAATGTTAATCAAAATAATCTCTACAATATGTGATTTTTGGGGAATTTTTAGACTAACGATTAATCCATTATGAATTTCCAAGCACAGATTGGGCAAAATATTCCAATTTCCACAAAACAATTATTTATTAATCAACCGTAAATCACAAAAATGTCTACAGCATGTCAAAATGTAGAGAATTAGTCAATGAACATCATGCTATTTTTGGATTAATTAAATAATGTAGAGAAAAAGTCCAAGCTAAGGCGGGAACACAGGGGTACCGATGCAAATAAAAATAAATAAAATAAATACAGATGCAGTGGGACCTAAGTAATATTACCAGGACGGGGGGGGTTATTTGCAATTTGGCCAATAGTCACGTGCCCAGCACGTGACTTTGGTTGGTGGAGCTGATGCGTGATAAGGCGAAAGGGCGAGGGGTCTACTGCAAATGACCCAGCAGGTCACGTGCAGAACACGTGACCCCTGGGGATGACCTTGGCTGAAGACGTTCCCCCGCCACGTGCTCTGCACGTGAGGCGGGGGCCTCGGGTCAAGCGCCCGGCCGGCGGTGCCAAGGAGCTGGAGATGTTGTCGGCGACACGTGAAGCTCGGTGGTCGCACGGCGAGGAACGGAGCGTCAACTGGAGATGATGAAGTTGGTCCCGACGAGGCTTCGGGCGGTGGATGCGGGCCAAGCTACTGTAGACGGCGGAGTGCTGGAGGCGTTGCTGTGCAGTGAAGTTCGATGGAAAAGAAGTCGGGGCTGGAATCGATGCTGATGAAGCCGCTGTAGCGAGGTCGGTGGCGCATGAAGCGTTGATGAAGATGGAGAATGAAGGTAGTCGATCGTCGGTGGTGGCGAGACAGAGAAGGAGGCGTTGATGTTGGCGGTGGACGTGCCGGATGTAGTCGTCGTTGGCTCGACGCCAAGGGGGCGGAGCAGGAGCTTGTGCGCGGAGGAGCGGCGCTGCAACGAGGGGGTAGCCCTCGGATCTCGCCGTGTCGTCGGGGCGTGGAGCTGTCACCTCCAGTCGGTCGTCCTTCGAGCATCAGTCGGCGGATGAGAGACGAGGGGTGGTGGCGTGGTTATTTATAGGACCTGGAGGCTTGTCGGAGATGGAAGGATGTGGAGGCTAATCGGGGATACGAGATTGCAGGATTGACAAGATATGGACGGGCGGCGGCGAGATACGCGCGGGCGGCGCGGCGAGATTTGGGGGTGAAGAGATTCGCGGCGGAGGTCCCGATTGGGAAGGAGGCGAGAGGTGGAAGACGCACAGGTTCCGTCCGATCGGCCGAGATCGGACGGCCCCTGATGGGCCACGTGGCGGAGTGATAAGGAAGGGGAGGCGCGCGTGCGGAGCACGTGCCTTGGAGGCACGTGCGACGCACGTGCGTCCATTTTTTTTAATAAATTTTTTTTAATAAAAACAATAAAAATAAAGCCCAAAAAAGGCTGACACGTGGCGGCACCAGGTTCTGCCACGTGTCAGCACCACAAAATTCCGAAGGTAAATATTTTGTAAAATCAAGAAAAAATAGTAAACGACCTCGGATCGAAAAAGTTTCTTCACAAAAATTGCTCGTCTCGATGAGATCTACAACTTTCATGAAGACATAAAAACCAAATTCGGTCAAATGTAAAAAGTGAATTTTTGGGGTATCCTATGTACATAGAATACCTTGATTTTTTGGGTTTTATAATTTTTTTAATCATTTTTAAGCAAGATAAAAATCCGGAAAAATTGCGGTAAAATCCAAGATAAATAAAAGCACCTTAATCTAATTTTTTTGGATTTTTATTAATTGATAAAATATGTACAAAAAATATTAGCTAAAATATACAATATACAAAAGAGGCCCAAAACCCAACTTTCACATATGAGCTCCGATTCACTTGAATTTGGTCTTGTTTTGAAGGTACTTGAATGTACATTAGTTCAAAAGTGAGTAGGATTAAATCGTACACTGGATGGGGAAGATATGAGGGTTTTAGTCCGGAAATCTTGAAATTAGGGTTTGGGTTTTTGGTCCACTTATTTGGGTTAGTTATTTTTTTATATTTTTTATTTATTCTTGTTAGTGATATGTACACAGTGGAAGTTGTTTTGAGTTATTCGGAGTTAGCATGAATGAGTTAAAAATCAGGGAAGTTAGGCTATTTACAGGTTATTTTGGCTTTGATTTTTGGCTTCTTATTTTGTGCAGATTTTTATGCTAAAATGTAATTCTTATGAAATCATGCATGAATGCTAATTATGCAGAATAGATGCTAAAATGTTGTTGATTTTTAGGGATTTGAGCTTAATAAATGAGATTTAGAGTGATGAATACGAGATTCATCATCCCCCTATACTTAAAGCATGCTCGTCCCTGAGCATAAAAAGAAATGCCATGAGGTGAAATGAAATTGGGTTCCATACCAAGACCATGAGCTGAAAGGTGAAAGTGAACCTAAACTCAACCTTTGGATTATTTGTGTGTCGGAACTTCTGTGAGACTTAGAATTTTAAAATCAACAGTCCTCGAGTTCTACAAATCATTGCTTACAGTTTCGGCTCAGAAGTCATCTTAGATCAATCCTCTTCCCAAAGTATACCCTATGAACATTGAATAACCGACTCTTGTGTGTGAAAGGTTTTTAGCTCTTCCCACCCAGAATGCCGGACTACTGCGCAAACCTCCTCTCCAATAACTCGTCCTCGGGGAGTCAGGTATTCCCTTCTAAGGTCTGTCGCGCTGTGTTCACAATCGAATTGGGGGGAGAAGTTAGAAGAATGAGAAAAGAACTGGAGGGTGATTAGTGTAGTTCACCTCTCCTTGTGAAGCTGGCCAGTGTAGCCGAGTCTCCACCAAGATCTGCAGGTTTCTTGAAGCTTGGACCTTTTTGGTCAGATTTTATTTGGTAGTTGCTTCTTTGTATTTGGAATTTTTGGTGGTTCTGCTTGGATCTTATTTCGCCCCTACGGATATAGTATCTTTTGTTTCCGTACATTTTTTGGGGTCTTAGAAAAAATTGTGCCCAGCCGTCCATCCCTTTTCCGAAGCTTTATTTCAACCCGTACTCCGGTCTTTAGATTTCCACGCTACCAGAAAAGAAACTCACACAGTCTTCCAACATATGTTTGAGTTGAGCTAAGTGCATAGTGCGAGAGTACAAATTAATTCCTTATTCCAGAGTTGTACCCAGAATGAAGAGACCAGGTTAGACACTAAGAGTCAAACTCTGTGCATTGTTATGTGGAACTCAAAGAATTAAGTCACAGACCTGAAGACTCTAAAATCCTATTTCTCGGTGAAGTTCCTCTGAAAATTAGGTTGATTAAGGTTAAGTCCAGATCACTCTCGGTTTCGGCTCATAACTCGGTTCAGAACCCAATGACTTTTCACATATGCAAATGAATGTAATGCTGGATGAAGTGTAGGTGTGTGGAATGCAAACACAAAATTTTTTTTTATGCAAAAATGAATAAGAAGCCATTTTTTTTCAAAAATTTTGGGCAAAGTCAGTGTTAGTAGCAAAACTTTTTTTTAATTAATACCCATCCCGTAAATACATATAGACTTATACGCAAGTACGAGGTATGGCTAAAATATATACATAGTATATATACAAACCCCCTATACTTAGCGAGTGTTGTGTCCTCAGAGCACAAGAAGCGTAATGAAGACATAGCTCGTGCTAAGCGTAAGAGAGTGCAAAAATTTATTATACAGTGTTCTGTCCCCCTATACTTAGACTGTGAATAGTCTAAGTATAGAAGAAGAACGCAAGAAGAGGCGGACGGGATATGTAAATGAGGAGAGTATAAACAGATGGGTGGCGGTTCCCCCTATACTTAGGCTTTGGTCAGCCTAAGTATAGAAGAAGGATGGATATGGAGTGATCGAGAGATCGGAATGTGATGAGGGAAATGGTATATACAAATGGCATCGATCCCCCCCTATACTTAGGCCTTGGCCTAAGTAGAGGAAGAAGTTATACAAGGGGATCGATGTGGTCGGGAGGGAGGGAGGGTAGCCGATGATTAAGGCGGTTTACGGCTGATCTTTTTGTGAGCCTGTGGTGGGAGATCGTAATGATGAGACGGAGATGAAGCATAAGATTCCCCACCATTATTAGTGTCATCCTCAGAAAAATCATGATGGATAGTAGATGAAATATTTGAATCAGATGAAAGGTAGCTATCATCAGAGTTATCCTCAGAGGAATAGTATTTAAAAGTGGACACACTCCAGATGTTCATGTCTTTTTATTTCTTCAATTGTTTCCTCAAGATTCGTTCCTTTTTAAGATCAATCGATTTGTCCTCAGATGAATATTCAGATGCTCCGGTCTCAGTCAGCTCATAAGAAATAATTCCAGTGTACTTGTGGAAGGTAGGAGCATCAGCTTTGGATGAGTAATAATTAGGAACGGGAGTTGTCCAATGAGAATTAAATTTTGGATCCTTGCGAAGATATGGCTTTAGAGCGGCCGAACAGACTTCACTCATGTAGACTACCTTTTCCGGACCTGATGAGGGATCATCAACCGATTCCTCTTCCAAAAGATCAAAGGTGACTTTCTTTTTCTTGTTTCGTGAAGATGTCGGTTCACTTGAGTACCCGGATGAATAGCCATTAAAATTCTTCTCCTTGGTTGGTGTTCGGGCTACGTGTTCGTTCTTTGTTTCCTGAATGTTGGTGCACTCTTGATTTGGGAGGATTTGGTCAAGATAATCAGAGTATGTTGCTCCAGGGTGCGACCATGCAAATGTCTCAGGATCGTAGTAGAAGGGTTTGAAATCTGCGGGAATTGAGATATCGGGGAGAGTCTCTAAACCAATAGTCTCATTAACAAACGCAATCTCAGGTGTAGCAACGGGGTAGGGCTCTTCTACCATTTCATGGTTGCGGTTGTTGGGGACTTCGTGGGTTACCTCAAAAAATCGTGGTTCCTCAAAGACTGTATCAGATCGTAGTGATTCCAATGCCGTAAAATTTATTTCCTGAGTCTCACAATCGATACTCGCCTTGGCCAATGCCAAGAATGGTTTTCCGAGAATGATTGGAGACTGAGTGAATTCTCCTTGATGCTCAATATCAATGATCGTGAATTCTACCTTGAGCGGAGCACCTTGGAATTTCATGATGACAGAAATGGTTCCTCTCGGCCTTTTTATTGATCGGTCTGCCAATTGAACAATCTCTCGTATCTTCCGAATTGGTCCGAGTTTGAGTTCGTGAAATACAGAGGTCGGGAGGATATTGATCGGTGAATCGTCATCAATACGAGCATGTGTGAAAATTGTGTCTTCGATTTCACAGTCAAATCTGGGCAACCGCTTCACTATGCGGCTCTTGATTTTTCTCCTCAACACGAAGGAGGAGGCCATTGACAAGATATGTCTTTCAGTTTTTGTTCTAATCCTTCCTGACTTTTTGATGATTAATCTGTCCATTAGAAATTTCTTAAGGTCAGGGAAGTGTTCAATGGCCTTTATGATGGGAAGTTCAAAAATCAAGTATTTTTCCAGTGCTTCCCGTAAAGCAGGATCCAAATTCCTCAGATCTTCTTCAGATTCAATCTTTATGAGATTTTCTGGATTTTCAATTTTTTTTGTATTTTCTGTGTGGTGTGGCGATGTGGTGTCTTCCTTAGATGAGAATGGGCTTTGGTGTTCAGGGTATGGATCAGTGGCATAATCATTCCTAGGGGAATAATGAGCAGAAGTGTTGATGTTAGAATCATCCCTAGGTCTTTGAATATCCTCAAAATTTTTATCATGGGATCCAATTATTTCCTCATTTAGTTTTACACCCGATCCACCATAGAATGAGATTACTCGGTCGGCAAATTTTTGAAATCTATCCTCCATCAATTCAAATTTTGTTTTTATCCTCGAAACATTATCCTCACAATTTTGCTCATGATCAATCATGGGAGCACTCGGATTTTGTTCAATGATTCCGTCTTCCATTTTTCTGTACGTACGGAGAGGAGAATTTCTTGGAATATCCATTATACGATCATTTCTTGAAAATTTCTCCTCCAAAATTATGGAAGGAGGCTGCTCATATGATCCAGGCATGTGTATTTGATCTGAGTAGAGTTCAATCCTTTGATCATGATTAGTCAGATCTTGATATTGTGGAGTCAGCATACAGGGTTTATATGTGTCTAGGAGGTCCGTCCAATCCTCTGTATGGGTTTCATGTCTGACAAGGGGTCTGTCGTGGTCAATCCAACGCTGATGATCATTAAGTGCATGTCCTTCCATCTGGGTTTGGTTTCTCTGCCAGTCATGGGATTTAAAGGGATTTCGATCTTGAAAGGTTTCATTGGCGAGAGATTGAGAATGAGGTGATTCAGTCCAAGATGGTAAGTGGTCATTTCTGGTTGGATGTTTTGAGTAAGGATTCAATGAGGTGGCCGAATTCATTTGCGGTTGAAAGTTTCCCACAAATGTTGGAGGATTATTGAAAGAAAAGGATGCAATTGATTTGGGCCAAACCGAGACAGGTTTGTTTTCATAGTGATGTTCGGTCATTTTTGAAGGAGTTGAGAGAAATGATGGGTTGGATCTGAAATTTGGAAAAATTTCCATGATGAGATTAAAATCAAGAGACGAGAGAGATGATTGTATGGGACAGAAAATTTATCAAAAGTGCGGCTATTGATCTTCGATATCGGTTCACGCACACCAATACAAACACAAATCAACCCTGGGTTCACCAACTCACATAATGAAGCAGTAAGATTTCGGCTATTATCTTTTCAATTTTAGTTGGTGATAATTCAATCTTGGCAAAAATTTAGCGAGCTGAGATTTTGGAATTGGGTTCTATCCTTAAGTGTCGTCTCTCGCTCACTCAGAAAAAATAAAATCATCCAAGGTCGGGGTTACTCTCCCGCAAAAATTCTTGATTTTATGGGTTATTTGAGATCAGATATATTTAGCAGTCCCGATTTTAATGAGGTGATCACTGATAAATTAGATGAGCACAAATATACGTCTACCGTCCAGTCCCAATTTCCTTTAAAGTTATGTTATAAAACAAGAGAGAGGAGTTCGAGAAAAGCCGATGCACGCAGAAAAACTATGATGAATGCTCAGTTAGAAGACTTACAGTGAATCCTCGCAATCTCCATGTGGGATGCTAGACAGAATTTAAAAATTATTCTATATGATGTGCAAGTCGATGTAAAAACCGCACCTAAACAGAAAGTTCTATTAGCGGGAAGAATTGATTTAAATTTGGCTAAGTTGAACGATCTATGTGCGTCTCAATTAAGTGCAGTGTGGCTTAAGATCCTACGAGCACAAGCAAAAATATAAATGCTCTGAGAGCCGTATGTGCAGGTCTATCCTAATTGCCACTCAAGTCGGGCCCCACCCTCTCCGGAGAGTGAAACAGGCCACGACACACCACAGAATAAAGTCAGAGGTCTTTCTACACACGCGAGAGTCCAAACGGACACCGCTGTAAAATTACAAAAATTTAAAAAATTGCAGGAATTAAAACCTAGACTCTACGCTCTCTCACGACTTGACTCGATCTTAAATTAATTGCGGTTTTTGCAAGAGTCGGTGAAGTTGCGTCGGTTATTGAAAACCGCTCCACGTACAAGGTACCTCGCAAGAAAAATAAGAGAGAAAATGTAAGAGATTGACTCAAAAATATATAAAAATAAGTGCTGAAAATAAATTGCAGGAAAGAAAAAATGAGATTTACAATGAGAAATTCGGGGGTCAGACTACCCGAATACGGAAAACCGAATAAAAAAAATTTAGACAAAAATCTAAGCCGTTTGCATCTCCGGCAACGGCGCCATCTGACGGTTCCGAAAATGCCTGTGTTAAAAATGTGTTTTTATCGTGTCGTGCGTTGTAGGCGGTAATCGGAAACGATCAAGAAAATACCACAAATCAGTTATTCAATTTTTACTCTCGTGGTTTTATGTTTGTTTTACTTGGTCAAGTCCCAAGGTCGATCACAAGGAGGCAAAGGAACAACCTAAAATTAAGTCTATCAAAGTTCGTGTTCGATTTTCGAGGCGGTCTTTTTTTAGAATTTTCAATGCAATATAGGGGGTGCACATGCAAATTCGGCCTATTCTAGGGACTAAAATGTGAATTAAGTCCAAACGAAGTTCGAAAAATAGAAACTTGGCCGAGATGTAAAATATGATGAAATGTATGCACTGTAATTTTTTTTGGAATTTTCGGATGCAATATGAATTTTTTATGGATTTTTAAGTGCAAACAGAATGATTTTCAATATTTAATTATAATAAATATTAAACCTACTTATTTTCAAGAGATAAAATTATCTAAGATCTATCACTAAATGATGGATTTCAGAAAAATCCTAAATCTCGAAAATGTGGGGTATAATACCTATTAAAAATTAAATAGTGAATTATGCAAAATGATTTTTTACAGAGCAAATTATGCGTGCAAATGCAAAGATTTTTGGGCACAATGTTAATCAAAATAATCTCTACAATATGTGATTTTTGGGGAACTTTTAGACTAACGATTAATCTATTATGAATTTCCAAGCACAGATTGGGCAAAATATTCCAATTTCCACAAAACAATTATTTATTAATCAACCGTAAATCACAAAAATGTCTACAGTATGTCAAAATGTAGAGAATTAGTCAATGAACATCTTGCTATTTTTGGATTAATTAAATAATGTAGAGAAAAAGTCCAAGCTAAGGCGGGAACACAGGGGTACCGATGCAAATAAAAATAAATAAAATAAATACAGATGCAGTGGGACCTAAGTAATATTACCAGGATGGGGGGTTATTTGCAATTTGGCCAATAGTCGCGTGCCCAGCACGTGACTTTGGTTGGTGGAGCTGATGCGTGATAAGGTGAAAGGGCGAGGGGTCTACTGCAAATGACCCAGCGGGTCACGTGTAGAACACGTGACCCCTGGGGATGACCTTGGCTGAAGATGTTCCCCCGCCACGTG
The DNA here is from genome assembly GCA_037367405.1 of Ottelia alismoides. NCBI lineage: Eukaryota > Viridiplantae > Streptophyta > Magnoliopsida > Alismatales > Hydrocharitaceae > Ottelia > Ottelia alismoides. The sequence goes on along the minus strand of JAZKJV010008923.1, from coordinate 374,305 downwards.
CTCTGCACGTGAGTCGGGGGCCTCGGCTCAAGCGCCCGGCCGGCGGTGCCAAGGAGCTGGAGATGTTGTCGGCGACACGTGAAGCTCGGTGGTCGCACGGCGAGGAACGGAGCGTCAACCAGAGATGATGAAGTTGGTCCCGACGAGGCTTCGGGCGGTGGATGCGGGCCAAGCTACTGTAGACGGCGGAGTGCTGGAGGCGTTGCTGTGCAGTGAAGTTCGATGGAAAAGAAGTCGGGGCTGGAATCGATGCTGATGGAGCCGCTGTAGCGAGGTCGGTGGCGCGTGAAGCGTTGATGAAGATGGAGAACGAAGGTAGTCGATCGTCGGTGGTGGCGAGACAGAGAAGGAGGCGTTGATGTTGGCGGTGGACGGTGCCAGATGTAGTCGTCGTTGTCTCGACGCCAAGGAGGCGGAGCAGGAGCTTGCGCGCGGAGGAGCGGCGCTGCAACGAGGGGGTAGCCCTCGGATCTCGCCGTGTCGTCGGGGCGTGGAGCTGTCACCTCCAGCCGGTCGTCCTTCGAGCATCAGTCGGCGGATGAGAGACGAGGGGTGGTGGCGTGGTTATTTATAGGACCTGGAGGCTTGTCGGAGATGGAAGGATGTGGAGGCTAATCGGGGATACGAGATTGCAGGATTGACAAGATATGGAGGGGCGGCGGCGAGATACGTGCGGGCGGCGCGGCGAGATTTGGGGGTGAAGAGATTCGCGGCGGAGGTCCCGATTGGGAAGGAGGCGAGAGGTGGAAGACGCACAGGGGCCATCCGATCGACCGAGATCGGACGGCCCCTGATGGGCCACTTGGCGGAGTGATAAGGAAGGGGAGGCGCGCGTGCGGAGCACGTGCCTTGGAGGCACGTGCGTCCATTTTTTTTTAATAAATTTTTTTAATAAAAACGATAAAAATAAAGCCCAAAAAAGGCTGACACGTGGCGGCACCAGGTTCTGCCACGTGTCAGCACCACAAAATTCCGAAGGTAAATATTTTGTAAAATCAAGAAAAAATAGTAAACGACCTCGGATCGAAAAAGTTTCTTCACGAAAATTTCTCGTCTCGATGAGATCTACAACTTTCATGAAGACATCAAAACCAAATTCGGTCAAATGTAAAAAGTGAATTTTTGGGGTACCCTATGTACATAGAATACCTTGATTTTTTGGGTTTTATAATTTTTTTAATCATTTTTAAGCAAGATAAAAATCCGAAAAATTGCGGTAAAATCTAAGATAAATAAAAGCACCTTAATCTAATTTTTTTTGGATTTTTATTAATTGATAAAATATGTACAAAAAATATTAGCTAAAATATACAATATACAAAAGAGGCCCAAAACCCAACTTCCACATATGAGCTCCGATTCACTTGAACTTGGTCTTGTTTTGAAGGTACTTGAATGTACATTAGTTCAAAAGTAAGTAGGATTAAATCGGACACTGGATGGGGAAGATATGAGGGTTTTAGTCCGGAAATCTTGAAATTAGGGTTTGGATTTTTGGTCCACTTATTTGGGTTAGTTATTTTTTTATATTTTTTATTTATTCTTGTTAGTGATATGTAGACAGTGGAAGTGGTTTTGAGTTATTCGGAGTTAGCATGAATGAGTTAAAAATCAGGGAAGTTAGGCTATTTACAGGTTATTTTGGCTTTGACTTTTGGCTTCTTATTTTGTGCAGATTTTTGTGCTAAAATGTAATTCTTATGAAATCATGCATGAATGCTAATTATGCAGAATAGATGCTAAAATGTTGTTGATTTTTAGGGATTTGATCTTAATAAATGAGATTTAGAGTGATGAATACGAGATTCATCAATAACCAAAGTCCTATATCGTATGCTGTTATGATACAGGCACACATCCTCTGACCGGAGATGTGTTACTATATGTCTGAGTATGTACATTTGACAGACCAATAGGTTGATGACTTAATCAAGGTCTATACACCAACGTGCTGGTATACATGTAAGGACATATGAGTAATACGATCTCTCAAAGGGATCATACATGTTCAGTTACTGAACCGGAAGACATGAGCTCACTCATGAGATATTGGGAAGAATCAAATTCCGTGCACGGTCATCTCGCTTTGGAAGCTTGACTGAATTTGTAGGTTTGATATATACTTTTGGAAAGTGTATGATCAAGACCTAAGTATGATATATTCTTTTAGAAAGTATATGATCGATATCCACTCCCAATGATCGAATGAGAAAATTACTGATAAAACCATGAAGTAGACAGTATAAAGTTGATCTAATACTTTGGGTTTGTTCTGCATCTTCCAGTATGCAGGATGTACAGGTATTGGGAATACCTGAGGGTGATGTGATCATAAAAGATTGTATAACCATGATACTTCCATTCCTAGGGAGTGATGAAAGGGGTCTAGATTTTAGTGACTCCTCTCAGTAGAGAAGTAATCTGATCTTGGTCCAAATTTTGGACATTGATCTGAATGTGATTCAGATGCAATGAGAAGATTAGATTCACGGTCTTGATTTAATCAAGCATCTATGGGAGGTCCGAGATCTGGATTTGAGATGTGATCTCAATATCCAAGTCACTATACATGGAACAATACAATCGCCCTGTCCTTATCTCCAAGTATCTGCGGAGAAAGCGCATTATCCTTGAAAGAGTTCAGGATAATTTCATTGTTGATATAAATATCTGAGCACTGAGAAAATGGATAATTAAATGTGATTTAATTATCATGAATAACATGAATTTGATTCATATTATAAGGAGAGATATCTTAGATAATTAAATGCCATTTAATTATTAAATATGTGAATAATGTGAATGTGATTCATATTATTTGGGCACATAAGAGTAGAGATCCAAGATGATTAAATGTGATTTAATTATCATGGATATGAATAATATGGATAGCAATATCCATATTAGTCATATATATTATAAATGTGATTTATAATATATAAGAGAGAGCTATTTGTAATTTACATTTGTTAATAAATGTTGATGTGAATTGGATTCACATTGGACAATTAATTGAAAATGTAATTCACATTTTATTTTGGGTTGTGATTGTGATTCACAATTTTCCAATGACAAGATTGCAATATTCACAAAATAATTATGAATTATTTTTGTAGAATAATTTACAACAAGTGTTGTTGTAAATCTTGGAGATTTTCATGGAATAATGTAATATCATGAGATCTCATGAGATTACATGAAATTGCCACCAAATCCCATATTATGGAAGGAGGCAATCTTCATTCCATCAATCTCCATGCTTGATTGATTTAATTTGAGAATGGATCATATTGATTTATCAATATATATTTAATCTAAATTAAATTAATTATTGTTGGTTTTTATTTACCAACAAAATCTTGGCCATTAAAAGAAACACAAATCAATGTAAGCCATTGGATTTGTGGTCCCATGGATTGAGATCTATGGATCTCAAAATATTATATAAGGAGAGGCACCCCTTGCTCTTCTTAGTTACATCAACACAATGAGAACATAATTCTCTTTTTCTCTACACGTCCATTCTCTCTCTCATGTGGCCGTCTACCATGGATGCACTAGAGAGATTCTCCATCACCAAAGCATCATCATTATGTTGCCTGATCGGTTGCTCGTGGATCTCCGTCTACTTCAGCGTGCCTTGCTCGTGAAGAAGACATCGTATCTCGTTTGTCGAGATCAGGAGATCCGTGGTTTGGATTATCAACATGGACTGCGAGAAGTACATGTCTCATCCACACGTTCGCAAGCGTCTCCTCCGTCGGATCGGACTTGAGACAGGAGGTCTCTTCGTTTAGAGACTCGATCACAACCACGTTTCAAGAGGTAATCCTATTACTTGTTTGCGGTTTAGACGAAACGATCCGAGAAGCGTTCTTGTATCATGTGGTTTTGTTACATGAAAAAAATTTTAATTTCCGCTGCATTGAGCAACTAGTGTGACTAGTCACTCCCGATCGCATACGATCGATCCCCACGCTTCCGTGATGTGCTTAAGGATCTCACCATATCCTTCACTCTCCTCCAATACCCCTCCTCTCCCACCGCCCCCATGATCATCCACCGCCCCATGCTCCTCCTTCGCCCCCACTCCTCCATAGCATCCTCCTCCAGCTCCTCTTCCTCCTCCTTCTCCCCCCTCTACTCCAGCCTCCTCCTCCACACCAACTTCCTCCTCCGGCTCCTCTTCCTCCTCCCCCTCCTCCAACGCTCCTTCCTATTCCTCTACCCCCTACTCCTCTGCTGCCCCATGCTCGTCCTCCGCCCCTCGTCCTCCCTAACCTCCTCCTCCATCTCCCCTTCCTCCTCCTCCCCTTCCTCCTCCACCCCAGCTTCCTCCTCCTCCTCCTCCTCCTCCTCCAACACCACCTCCTCTTCCTTTACCCTTGCTCCTCTGCTGCCCCATGCTCTTCCTCTGCATCCTCCTCCTCCTCCAGCTCCCCTTCCTCCCCTCCTCCTCCAACACCCCCTCCTCTTCCTCTGTCCCTTGCTCCTCCGCTGCCCCATGCTATTCCTCCGCGTCCTCCTCCTCCTCTCCTCCACCCCAGCTTCTTCCTTAGGCTCCCTTTCATCCTCCAACACTCCCTCTTCGTCCTCCACCCCCTGCTCCTCCACCGCTCCATGCTCCTCCTCTGCTCTCTGCTCCTCCCTGGTCTCTTCCTCTCTAGTAGCTATTTGGGTTTACGTGTAGAAAAATTGACATGATGATCGATCGAATGCAGATATATCCGTTCGCGTCCAGATCTGCGGTCAACACGATCTCATGGGATTTGAAGTGCATAGCAGTGCAATAATGGAGAATAGTTGTAGGTCTCTTTCCATTGTCCCATTTTGCAATCTGTAGGACACTACACTTGCACTGCATAGAAGGAGAAGAGGAAGGAATATCTTGAGACATATGAGTGTTTCAGAGAGAGAAAGGGAGAACTCTAGAGAGAGAGGGAGAGCATTTACTACCATCCATAAACACCATCCATGAAAAGCAAATTTCCACAACCACTTCTTCAATAGTCGATCAGGAGGAGGAGGATGGGTTGGAGGAGGAGGTGGGGTTTTTTTCTTCCAGATTTGCCCCTCTTATATACACCATAGTTTGATTAAACTATGATTAAGTTCAACTCATTGATGACATAAGTAACATGAGAGGTACAAGTGATAGAATGACAAGAGATCAGTGGTACAACTAATATTCCCCAAAAGGGAGAGGTATAACTCATATTGCAATAACTCAGAATGGCGCAACTGATTAAAATTCTACATTTTTAAAGTGGTTGTTGAAGGTATGAACTATTATAAAATATTTTTCTATTTGAAAATTTCTTTATTCTAAATTATAATTTCAAATATTTCTATAATTTCTTTTTCTGATACTTTTTTAACATTTTGTATATTCCGAAATACACACACATCTTTAAAGCTTTACTTATCGTAGGGGTGTAGCATCAGTGGAAAGAAAAACTTTTTCTTTAAAAAACGCCTTACCTAAACTTTTCTCATATGTAAAACTAAGATATCCCCGTGTCTGCATTATTTTGAATGGCTGTGTAAATTATGTAACTTTGCTTAGCTTTTAAGACAATATTAGCGGTAGTCCTGGCCAAATTGCGGGCCGAGGTTAAAAAACCTTTGTCCAAGGCTCGTCCATGGGCCCATTTTGGTCATTTTCCATTGATTTTTTAATGGTATTTAATACATATAGATGATTTTATTAATACCAACTATACTTTATATAACTAATATACGTACTTTACATGTTCTTGACTTGTAAGCTATTGAATTTTTATTTAAAACTAGTATCACAAATGAAAAACTTAAAGCATATCATATTAATACATGTATAAATTGACATATATTTATATATTTTTTATTTTTTGCGGGTCGAGCCGGTCCATGCTTAAATCTCGAAGCCCAAGCTCGGCCCATGAGGGGGTTGGGCGGGCTGGACGGGCGGGCCCCCAGCCCGTTGGCCAAGTCTAATTAGCGGTAACAGTGTTCTTCAGCAACTAAATGACAATCAAGGTGTGTACACTTAGGCCCTGTTCGGGTACCTCCCTTACCTCACTATTTCTCACTCCTACGTGGGCCCCACTTTTTATCTTTTTTCAAAAATAAAACAAATCAATTTTCCATCATCAATTCCATCAAAAAATAATATATTATACCATCATCTCATATAAAAATTATAAACTAATCCACTTCTACCCACTTTTTTAAACTTCAATAAAATCACATCACATTAACTACTCACTTATTCAAACTTCAATACAATCATATCATAACAAACCTACTTCTAACCCACCTCTAATTTAACCCTCTACCCAAACAAAAATAGGTTACTCTCTAACAATTTAATCCGCCTTAACTTGCATACCAAAGGCACCCTTAAGACATTTTCTTATACAATTGATACCCTTTTGATGTGATGGATACCCTTTTAATCAAATGAACAGAAGACGGGGGATTTGGGTCCGGAGAGAAATCAAAATTAACGGGACGCAGAGCTGCCAACTCAGCAGCAGGCGGAGCAGAAAGGGCGTCATGGTCCACGCCCGCATCACGTGACATCCGGGCAAGCAACGAAGCGGGGCCACGCGCCGCCCACCAGACGACGGTTCAGCTATCGTCACGTGTCCGGTGCGGAGAGAAAGAGGCCCTCATCCGCCTGGCATATCCCATGCCCGGTTCCAAGGGTCGCCGAGGACCCACACCTCGCTCACCTTGCACGTGCCCGGGCCACTTCTCCCACACACCCCCTGTGAAGGATCAAACAAAGCTCTTTGCAACGAAAACATTGTTCTTCCTTAAAATTGCATGATAATCCAAACAAGTGCGTCTTTAAAGTGCATACGTGCAAAACGATATAGAAATATTCTCGCGGGTCATATCTGTAAAGTACCGTAAATACATACTTATCGCGATGGATCTTTGTCAGCACATGAAATAGCCCTATGCAAAACGGGAATCACTTCTCATCGTCGCTGGGAATGCCACGTGTAATGCATGTGGCAGTCCTGATGTGTTCCACCACTACACTTACATACATGTATAGTTGTCAGAAATTTCTCAGGCTCGGCATTCGCTCAGATTCAGCTCGTTAGAAGTTCGATTCAGATTCTATTCATATTCATATTCGATTCGAAAATAAACGAACCGAACCTGAACATGAGTTTTGGCTCGATTAAATAAACGAACCGAACCTCAAAAATATGTGTTCGCTTAGGTTTAGTTCACTAAAAGTTCGATTATATACACACGTACATACATAAAAGTATATATACATACATACTGTATATATACAAGGGAAAAATACATTCTATATTAACAAAAGGGCATTCACTTATTTTTCCAAACCCATCCAGTCATCTATTCCCTAAGGCCCCGTTCGGGTACCAGTTTACCCGCGGATTAGGGGGCCCCTTAACCCACATCCCCCTCTCTCCTCGTGGGCCCTACTTTATTCCTTTTTTAAAAAATTAAATAAATCAATTTTACATCATCAATCTCATCAAAAAATAATATATTACACCATCATATCATATAAAAATTATAAACTACTCCACTTCTACTCACTTTTCTAAACTTCAATACAATCACATCACAATAACTACTCACTTTTTTAAACTCCAATACAATCATATCACCACAAACTCACTTCTAACCGACCCCCAGTTTAACCCTCTATCCAAACACCAAAACACAAATTACCCTCTACAAGTTTAACCCGCCTTAACCCGCCAACCAAACGCACCCTAAGTCTTTATTCCCTATTCTCGAAACCCCACAAAAACCCTCCCCTACAACTACGGTTTTTCCCTTTGAACAAAAACACATGCACACATTTATTCTTAAATGAACCTTTAACAAGCCGAACCGAACCTTTACGAACCTTACCCGAGTCGAGCCGAACCTGATCACAGTTTATCGAGCCGAACCGAATTCGAACCTGAAAGTATGCTAAACGAGCCGAACCAAGTCTGAATTGGCTCACTCAGGTTCGACTCGTTTACACCCCTACATACATGCATACATACTTACGTGTATGCATTTATGTATATCCAGATCTCCACTTCGACTACCTCTCCTAGTGGGTTTTTTTTATTGTTGAATGTATTTGATTTTTTCCTTAAAAGACATTTACAACTTTCTAGGGGCATAGAACGAATCCTATTAAATTTATGTTGTCAGGATAAAAGTATATTTTATAAGCGTGTAGATATGTGGCTGTGAAATCGGAATACCGGTGTAATATCTTCTGCATAGACGGATGAAAGAAGAGGAATGTCTAAGGTAGAAGTAGAAATCAATCAATTTCTTAAAGCAAACAGAAAGGGAGTGATCGACAGAGACCGTTAGTTCCGATAACAAAATAATAATAATAATAATAATAATAATAATAATAATAATAATAATAGAGACAATGACGTAGTGGCGATGGAGTACAAATTTTTCATAGCTAAAAAAAGGAGAATGACTGATAAGATGGTTCGGTTATATGATTTTAACCAAAATGTTACTAATGGCAAGATTAATTTACATTAGGAAAGGGAAGGTCACAATTTACGTGGAGGCAAGATTATAATTTTGGCATTGACAGATGCAATTATAGCTTCGCAGAATAAATTATAACAATCGAATCTAAATCACAAATATTTTAAACAATCACAATCAATCAAGATCCTAATGCGATTTAACACGTAATCAAATCTTCTTATTACATAAAATCCAACGGTTAAGATTCTAATTTTCCTAATAATAATCTTAAAAGAAAGATCATGACGAAAGGGCATATATGCTAATAATGTATAGTATCCAGGCGCATATTGTATAATTTGTAGAAGCACATGATTTCATATGTAATTATATAATGGGATTTTATCACTTGTGCCCCTCCGAGATGTTGCAATATCAGTTATGCCCCTATCTTTTTGGTAATATCAGTTGTGCCCCTCAAAACTTGCTATTTTATCACTTGTGCCCCTCGGGTTAGTGACCGTCCATCTACAGTGCAAACGGACGTTAACTTTGAGGACATAAGCGGAATTATTTTTTTTAAAAGGTTATATGGTCATTTCTTCCTCCTCTTCCCCAACCTCTTCTTCTTCCTCCTCTTCCCATCTTCTTCCTCCTCCTCCGACCTCCTCCTCCTCCCTCTCCGCTCCGAGCTCCCCGCAGCCCCTCCCCTCCCCGGCGCCGCACCTCCTCCCCCCCCCCCCCCGCACCTCCTCCCAGCCCGCCGCCCCCTCCCCTCCCCGGCGCCGCCCCGACTGGGCGGAGCACCGCCCGCGACTCCGTGCTCCACTGAGCGGCGACCCCCAGCGCGACCATCGTCCCGTGCCCCTCCCTCGGGCGGCCACGCGCCTCGCCGCGGTCTGCTCCTCCGCGTGCGCGAGGCCGCGCGCCGCGCGCCGAGGCCGCCCTCCTGCCGCCAGCCCGATCTCCTGTGGGCCGCCTCCTCGAGCCCCCGCGCCTCCTCCTGCAGGTCTCCTCCCTCCGGCGGCGCCGCTCCGCATCTTCGCAGGCCCACGCCTCTCGCGGAATCTCCACGCCCTCCGCCTCCGCGTGGAGGCACCGACCCCCTCCAGGCGGCCTTTCCTCTCCCCCGCGCTCTCCCAGTCCCTGAAGGCGCCAGCCCGAGACGCCATCCGCGACCTGCTCCAGTCGCGCCGCGATCCTTCCGCCAACGGCGGAGCCACCTCCAGAAGCTCCACGCGCGGGCGGCGTGCCGCCCCGCTCCTCGCGCGTGGACCATCCTCGCGCGACCCGCCATCAAGCGGCGCCGTCCGTCGCGCCCATCCGACCCCCGTGCAGAGGAGCAAGGCGACGAAGGGGGTGGGGGGAGGTCGGGTCGGCAACAGGTGGGAGAGGAAGAAGATGGGAGAGGAGGAGAAGGGAGGAAGAAGACGGAGGAGAAGGGAGACAGAAGAGGACCATAATACCCTTCTTAACCACACCATGGTTTGAATAAACTATGGTTATTTTAATTTTTTGACGGTCAATCTGACGGAAGGGCACAACTGATGACGGAGCAAGTTTTGAGGGGCACAACTGATATTATCAAAAAGATAGGGGCATAACTGATATTGCAACATCTAGGAGGGGCACAAGTGATAAAATCCCTTATATAATTAAACAAGATTATAGATATAAAAAACCCAAAAACAGAATGCGATGTTCCATGGAGCTCACATGTAAAACGAATGCAATCAAAAGCAGACAAGGAGAGAGGCGAGGCGGATGTCGACACATTCATGGGAAGAGGGGTGGTGGTGACAGATCCCAGGCTCCCCATGTCATATAACTCCTCCCCCTTCCGCCTCCACCTCTTATTTCCACCTCCACCTCCAAACAACACATCACTCTCTCCCTCCCCCAACCCCCCTCTCTTCCCTCTCCTTTTTATTGAGCCCCTCTCTCCCCTCCCATCCACCCCACATCTCTCCTCTCTTCTCTTCTTCCAATGGACACCGCGACCGCCTTCCGCAACCTCCGCTGCCCCCTCCCCTCCCGAGGCGTCTCCTCCTCCACCGAGAGCGGCCTCTGGGGCACCAAACTCCACCTCCCCGCACGCCCCTCCCCCGCCGTATCCTCCATCGCCTGCGCCACCACCACCGTCTCCATCCTCACCTCTCCCATCCGCGAGGAGGACACTCTCGTCAGTACAGTTTCTGAATCCTATCGCACATTCACAGTATCAATCCACTGATCTCAATTCCGCTTCCCTCCGCAGACGTTCCGCGCGCCGCTTTTCGGTCGACAGCAGGCGGATCCCAAGAATGTAGCGGCGATCATCCTCGGCGGTGGCGCCGGCACCCGCCTCTTCCCTCTCACCAACACCAGAGCCAAGCCCGCTGTAAGACGGCCTCCATTGGATTGCTTATTTTTTCACATTAGTTTGGAATATGATGAGACGTAAAGAGACGGAATGTTGATCATGTTTTGCATTGTGATCCGCATGTTCTCGAATCCATGCAGTCTGAGGAGATTCGAAAGATTGAAAAATCATGAAATCTATGATATGCACGACGATTAGCAGGATATCCGATTCCGTGGTCTTTCGACTTGTCCAAGAATATAGAATAATTAATTATGTATGATTATTAATTTGCCTTTATTTATGTAAGGTTCAAAACGAAACAAAAAACACATCGGGGGCCTTGTTTGATAATATACCAGCATTATATTAGTAAATGCTGGTCTTTTTTCGGGCCTTTAAACAAGGCGCCTTTTAATTCACGGCCTACAATTATTCACGCCAAACATCACTACCCAACTAGTGTTGACCTCCCTTGGTCACTCAATACAGATATTTTTTCCTATTGTCTTGCCGTTCTATTATGTTTGTGCACTTGCAGCATATGATGTGGTCGATGTTTTTTTGGAATTTACCGAGATGAAGATGATAATTTAATTATTGAAGTGGTTTCTCTGATGTTGACCCAAACAACCAATTTCCCTTGTAGGTTCCCATCGGAGGATGTTACAGGCTCATTGATATTCCGATGAGTAATTGCATTAACAGTGGAATAAACAAGATCTACGTCTTGACCCAGTTCAATTCTGCATCTCTCAACCGTCATATTTCTAGAACATATAACTTCGGGAACGGGGTCAACTTTGGTGACGGGTTTGTGGAGGTACGCAATTCCTAAACTATCTTATAATTTGTTCATTTGCTTATTTACGTACATATGAACACTGCTCGTTTAAAGTTTGAAAGCACTGATAAAAGAACTCGGTTCTTATGTGGATTATATGATAATGGAAGGTTCTCATTAACCTTAATTGTGCTTTATGGTTGTGAGTATTTTTGCTATTGTGGATCAGTCTAGGAAGATTTCTTCTCCATAATGATGTTTATGGAAGATTTGATATTATATTTTTCATGACAATTAACCAGGTTTTAGCAGCTACACAAACTCCTGGTGAGACTGGAAAGAAGTGGTTCCAAGGAACTGCGGATGCTGTCAGACAATTTATTTGGCTTTTTGAGGTGAACATTTGCTTCTTACGTATTATATTGAATGTTTTGGAATGGTGTTGAAGACATGTGAGCACATTATAGGTCCATCAGTGGTCCATGTTTTTATTCATGATGAAATTTGGAATTTAATATTGTTTTCTCTGTTCAGGACACGAGGAACAAGAACCTTGAACATGTTTTGATCTTGTCCGGTGATCACTTATACAGAATGGATTACATGGATTTCCTGCAGGCACGTGATCTTGTTTATATGTGCTATGGGCTGTTTTTAGTTTGATGTAGATCTATGTTAATATTCTGCAACAAAGTTAATTGTTTTCTATGGTTTATAATAATTAAATAATAATATGCTTGCAGAAACATATTGATGCAAATGCTGATATAACTGTTTCATGCGTTCCGATGGATGACAGGTATACCTATACTACTAAAAATGACAGTTTCTAAATATAAGTTTGCTTTCAAGTTTGTGACAGATATTGGCTTCTATTTTACATTTCAACTTTCAATCCTATATCTTCTTCTAATAACTGTTCGAAAGTTAAAACTTATTTCTTGCATCTAGATATCGCATATGCCTATTTCATCACAAATCTTATTGGAATGTTTCTGACCTTTATGGCATCTTTTTGCAGCCGAGCCTCGGATTACGGACTGATGAAAATAGACAACAGTGGCCGTATTCGCCAGTTCTCTGAGAAACCAAAGGGTGAAAACTTGGAAGCTATGGTATGCATTGACTACAAGAAAGACTGATTTGCTTATTTTTTTCTTCATTATATATTAATTACAGATTTACAATATTCATTAGATAAAAAGGGTGGCAATCTTCTGTTTTTCATACGCTATACTTATGAATTTTTGCCTCTTATTGCGTTATCCAGAAAGTTGATACAAGCGTACTTGGTTTGTCTCACCAAGAAGCTGCCAGATTTCCTTATATTGCTTCAATGGGTGTGTATATATTCAAAACAGATGTTCTTCTAAAACTCTTGAGGCAAGTTTTTTTTTAAATTTTTTGTAAGACCAATTAGTTAAGATGGATTGCAGGTGCAACATGCCAAACTATAAGATCAATAACACGACTTGTTTTTCAGGTGGAGATTTCCAACCTCCAATGATTTTGGATCAGAGATAATTCCAGCTGCTGTCAACGAGCACAATGTCAAGGTGCTACAGAAAGCTACCATTTCTTGATTTAAATATATTGTTTTTCTCATAGCAGTATCATGTGCACAGTATTGCCAAAATCTGACAGCATATTTTCTCCAACACTTACAGGCATATTTGTTCAACGATTACTGGGAAGACATTGGGACAATTAGATCGTTCTTTGATGCCAACTTGGCTCTAACTGATCAGGTTGGAACTTTGTTAGATGATTGACTTCTACTGTTGACTGCACAGTCTCTTATATTGTTGGTGTGATGGTCATAAAGATTCATCTACTCTATCTCATATTGAGTAGATTGTCTGATACTTTCACGTTTTCATGAATATATCTCTGACTGCACATTCTCTTGTTTTATTGAGGCACTGATGTTTTTTAAATGCTTCTTCTATCAGCCTCCAAAATTTCAGTTTTACGACCCCATGACTCCTTTCTATACATCACCAAGACACTTGCCACCATCCAAGGCAGACAAATGCAAGGTAATGCTGAGTTGATTATTTATATAAAGGATATATTTCATCCTATGAGATTGGCAAGTCTATTAACTTACTTCCGATGATATACAGATAGTAGATTCGATCATATCTCATGGCTGCTTCTTGCGGGAGTGTTCCATTGTGCATTCAATAGTGGGTGATCGCTCTCGCTTAGAGTATGGTGTAGAGTTCCAAGTAAGTTTCACTTTTTTATGCACAATAAACATGTTTCTGAGTTGTTTTTTATTTTTTAATTGTTTTACTTCGAGTGTGATTTCCATGTTTACTTCATGTAGAAGCTGTTAAGTTTCGGATAGGAAAGAGATATAGGGTAACAAATACTCTGTCATTCTCATTGTGCGAATTCAAATACCCATGTGTCGTTCTCAAGATAGGTCCAATATGAACATATTCCAATCTCCTGTTCCTACACTTGCCTATAGGAGTGCCCATGTCAAATTTGGTTGTGGTGCTGGATGATCTACATCCACATTGTTTTCAATTTACAATTTGAGATACCAACTTTCACGTTCCAAGGTTGTGGATATCAGTATCCATATCCTTTGGTTTGACTTTGTTTGAGAGTTTCATGTTTTATATGGTGTTTATCTATAAAAAAGTTCAGTTATATATTTGTTGTTTGAAATGAGCTCTTGAATGCGAGGTTTTTCGCTGCACATGCATATCCTTTTATGGTGGTAAACTCATGTGTTGCAGGTTTAGGTTACTTCAAGCAAATTGTTTTCCTACTGGGCAGTGTTTTTTTTGTTTCGTCAGTATTTTACTATGAGCGTGCTCAAGTGATATTTAGGAATGATTGGGTGTCCTTTATTCTACAACTTCATCGATATATGTTTCATACAAACACATTTTTTTGATAGTGGTTAGTTGCTTGTATTTGAAACCTGTTCCTTTAAGATGGAAGCAAAATCACATGCTCAGCTGCCGGACTATTCAAGTGGGTTTTTGAAACAAACTTTTTCGGGAGGGCTGCTGTTATTATCATTAATTTCTTAGAGGTTATGGATTAGAATTCGTGTTATATTGGTTATGTCGTAATTATTTAACATTCACACATGCTAAATTTCTTCGCACAATTTCAGGACGTAATGATGATGGGGGCTGACTATTACCAAACGGAAGCTGAAATAGCTGCACTTACAGCAGAGGGGAAGGTTCCTATTGGGGTCGGACAGAACACAAAAATTAGGTAAACTGAGGCTTCTCTAGATCAGAACATGATGAGGCCACTCATAACTCTAACTAGGTGCCAACTGGTTTGGCAGATTATAACTTGTTATGAAACCTCTCATCTTTCTCTTTTTTTCCCTGCAGAAATTGCATAATTGACAAGAATGCGAAAATCGGAGCAAATGTCATTCTAGCAAACAAAGATGTAAGTAGCATTGACTACGTAGTGGACTTTCTACAGCATTATTTTATTTGTTTATGTATTGGGATCATTGATGTCTTTGATTCCATTTGATTCGAAGTCCATCTTTATCTGGATGTGCAGGGAGTTGTGGAAGCTGATAGGTCTTCTCGGGGTTTTTACATCAGGTCCGGAATCGCTGTGATCATGAAGAATGCAACAATCAAAGATGGGACAGTCATCTAAAAGGCTGTAGTGCCGCGATAAAACCAAATCAATAGCCATCATTCGTCGACGAGTCAAGCTAGGAAAGATGCGCTCATAGTCATCCTGTGCATAAACGTTGTAAGCCAACTCCTACTCATCCCAAGTTCTCGAGGTGATTTTTGATCTCTGAAGTAGTGATTTGATCTCTGGTTGGGCTGCTGCTGGTTTAAGAGCATCAGCGCACTGAATTCGGTGCTTCTGATGCAATTATCCTCTATGTATAAAATCAGGCATCATTTAGTTATTTTTTTCTCTAAAGTATTTGTATCAGGTAGGGAAATAACGGTCGGGCTGTCTACTGCGCAAGGTGTACAATATATGAAAGCATAAATAATGCAGTCCTGTCTATATAATGCAATTCATTCTCCCAAGGGTTTCTTTTTAAATTGTGAGATGGGTCAGACTTGAGATCTCTAACAACCTGTAAATACACAACAATGACGTGGATTTATAATTATATAAATTATATATTTTTTTCAATGTTCTCAAATTTTTGATCCAGATATATAGTTTTTGAAATTTTTTGGAGGGCAATAGAGGAATACTCCTTCAGTAGAGGCATTCACTCTGATTTTTGAAAATTTTTGAAAATAATATGGATTTATAATAAATAAAAGAAGGCAAAAAGTGTATTCTTACGTCTTAATTTTTTTTAAAATGTGGAATAGTAATTATTTTGCAAACCAAAACTTGAGGTGATACTAGAGAAAGTGTTAATATGCGGCTCAAAGGAATTTATAAATATCACGTGGGTGGTTTATGGTGAATTAAACACGCAAAACATTAAGTGGATATTTAAATGGGATTGCACATAATATTTGGAAAATTTTGAAATAGTTTATTGCCCATTAAGTTAAGGCATGCTACTATGATTTTTTCCAAGCCAAAATTCTACGCAATAGTCCCAACAGATTTTTCACACACCACAGAACCAAAGTCTACTTAATTCCACCAATGTTCGAACATATGAGAAAAATACCATGATATAGACTATTTAATACCAGCTTCCTACATTGGAATCACTCAAAAATATTTAGAAATGAGGGATAAAAATATTCAAAGTTCTAGAGATATAATCGCAAATACAAAGAAGTACTTATATAATAAAACAATCCGTCCCGAGATCTTTTAGGGCCTGTTTGGTTGCGGGGTTGGGCAGGGTTGGCCCAACCCTAGTTACTATTCACATGGGTACTTCCTCCTCACTTAGCAATTTTTTAAAAAACTTTTTTTTGCAGTCAGGCAAGGTGGTGAGGGATGGAGCTTATATTAGGGGTTCGTTTGGTTGCATGGTTGGACAGGGTTGGGTTGGGGTACCCCTGTGAATAGTAAACTGTGAGGAGGATTGGGGTGTTTGGAAGGAGGGCTACCCCGGGTTGGGCACAGTAAACTGTGAGGAAGATTGGGGTGTTTGGAAGGAGGGTTACCCCGGGTTGGGCCAACCCAACCCTGCCTAACCATGCAACCAAACGGAAGGTTTCCCCTTAGCCAAGGTGCTAAGAAGCAATGCTTGAAAAATGAGATCAGTCGTTGAACCGATACTTTGTCAAGTTTGGTTTGACATCAAACCCAGTGGTTCGAACCGGTTGAATTGTTATGACATCAGCATAATGTCATATTCCATATAGACTGATAAAAATCGAACCGTTCATTTCAAAGAGGTCAGACTGGTTAATGAATCTTCATGTCATCAACTTTATTCTATCATTTGACCTTAAAAACCTAGTAAATGCATGTAAATACCTCCAATTTAGGCAAATTAACATTCATGCATCATTGTGCAAAGTGTGTATAAAATGTTGTTTTTAATATCAAAATTATAGAATAAAGAAAAGAAAAGAAAAAGGAATAAGATATCGAAGATATTTTATGAGTGTGTATAAAATGTTGTTTTTAATGTCAAAATTATAGAATAAAGAAAAGAAAAGAAAAAAGAATAAGATATCGAAGATATGTTTTGACCCTAAACCTCGAGACCCAGTCATCTTGATGACTAGATCAACAAGAAATAAAGTATGGAGAGATAAGGGCCATTTATACAATAAAAATCTCTTTTATTTATTCATTTTTGGGACTTATTTTATTTTCTACTTTTTGTACTTCAAACAAAGGGACTTTCTACATGAAAGTTGTAGATAATAAAATATAGAAAAATATAAAATTAATTTCATACAAAAATAATATACAGAATAAAAGCTATACTCTGAATAAATTACCAAAATCTCAACTTCTCAGACCCATATCTCTCAAATAAAAATCAAAATATATCAAAATCTCATTTCATTGTATATAAATTCTAATAAGCTATTTAATGAAGGTGGATTCGTATTTTTTTGGAGTTAAGGTGTGAAGCTTAGGTTTTGGATATAGTGTACCCGATTAAAATAATCATTTTATTTATTATTTACTATTTTGTAATTTTATATTTTTAAAATTTTGTAGATATTATTTATAATATACATACATATTAAAACATGAATAAAATAATAAAGAAATCATCAAAATCTAATATGTATGTAAAATACATAGATGAAGGACCTATAATTATACCCATACAATTAATACATCTATTTGATTAAGTGTATATAATATATCAGAAAAATATAATAAATATATATATATATATAGATTATAATTATATAAATAATAAATTAAAATAATAAAATAAAAATACAAAATAAAAATAAAATAATTAAAACATAGAAGAACATACCTATATATACCCTAAAAATTAACTTGTAAATAATAACCTGTAATAAATAAATAAAAACATAATAAAAAAATAATAAATATTTTTTAATTTTATAACTTAAAATTAATAAAATCATTTATTATTTTATATCGATTTTATAGATAATTTCTCGATCTGATTTTTTTGGTTGGTCCACGTAGACCAACCAGCTTTCGCCCCTTTTGACCTCGGTGAACTCTCTGACCGAGTACTTAGGGAGTGTCAGACGTATCGTCTTTCTCGATTTTTTTTCCAAGGATCTAAGCATACTTTGGGTTCGATTTCTTCATCGAATCTTCACCTCGATCCTCCCTCTTACGTGCCAGATGATTTCCTTAAGGCGAGGGGCGTTGCATCATCAGCGTTTCCTCATTCTTTGGAGCTTCGTCCACCGGTACAAAACCTTCCTCTGACCTTCCTGTCTCTTTTGAACCTCCTCATGCCCTTGTCTAGCTCTCTCATCATGCGCTCTGGATAGAGGGACGTGACAGGCCCCTCTCCAGCCACTTTGTGACGAGTTTAGGCAAGCCTTTAGGACGGCTCCACCACCTTCATCGGAGCACCGTCGTTGAGGTCCGCTTCCCGGGTCTGTCGATGAGGTACCACTCTTTCTTCCTCTTTCGAGCTTAGGATAGCCCATAGGTTTTATTTGTGCTCTTATTTTAGCTTTTAATCACATGTTTAGCCCGGTTAATCATCCATCGCAGTTCGTCGGAGATCTACTCCGATGAAGTCCTCCGTCATGTTCCCACTTGTTGACCAACCCCCAAATCACCTCATCATATGTGAGTTGGAGTTGGTTAACCCCCAAATCCCTCAAAGGATGACAACTCTGAAAGACTATTAAAGGTTATTACTTTAATAGGGTGCTAACCATCATATGTATATATGTGAGTTGGAGTCTCCTCTCTCACTGAAAAAGTTTTTGCAAGAGGATCCGTTACTCAAATATCTTGTACAAGATTGAGAAGAAGAAATCTCATTTCAAATTTCATCACATTGTGATCGCTTCCGGTAACTTTTTAATATTTTAAAATCTTTCAAAACCTCATATTCCCTCACAATTACATGCATTTTCTCTTCTGAAAGTTCAAAATCAGGACATTCACTACAAAATGATGAGAACGTCAAACAGAGCATAAACTGCTATGGTTAACCAGTTTTCATGGGTTTATGTCAATAGTATTATTTTTCGACGAACCACCGGTTCAATTGATTATTTGAAATTGAGTTGATCCAAAACCTTATCGCAATTCAAATATAAATTTGTTAAAAAATAATAATACCAATAAAGGTTGATCTCATGACCTTCTATTACTCTTCCTTCAAAAAAACGACCTTCTATTACTCACCATAAACTATAAATCAACTAATCCACCACTTCTTATAAAGAATAGATTCTGAATATAATTATTCTATTATAAAGTTATAAAAGTATTTAGTTAAAATAGTATATATTTATGCATATACCAGTTATTTTTACAAATGAAAATTTCACTACAATATATATAAATTGTGTATTCATTTTATGTCACGACCCGTCCCGCTAACCAGGACGTGCCGCGACAGAGATCTTTCTTCTTCCTATATTTTTTTTCCTCAAGTAAACATGTGGCAATCTCAAAAACATAACATCTTTGTATTTCAAGTCCACAACACCA
Organism: Ottelia alismoides; assembly: GCA_037367405.1. Taxonomy (NCBI): domain Eukaryota; kingdom Viridiplantae; phylum Streptophyta; class Magnoliopsida; order Alismatales; family Hydrocharitaceae; genus Ottelia; species Ottelia alismoides. The sequence goes on along the minus strand of JAZKJV010008923.1, from coordinate 354,644 downwards.
AGAAGTGTATTATACAAGTTCTATCTATTACAACTTCTTACAAAATAACACAAACAGTATAAAAACTACGAAAAGCAAAAGACACCTCCTTCAAGTGTATCCGTGGTCCTTTCTCCTGCTAATCGTGATTCTGCTGATCTGTATAAAATATAATATAACGGGATGAGTCTAAACCCATTTATGAGCTTAGACCCAGTGAAAGGATCTCAAGCTTTTTACATATAACTAAAATCTGAAATATGAGCATCATGACAAAAGTTTATGCTTAATACTGTGAAATAGCTTGAAAGAGACTTTATAACAGAAATTACATATAAAACATGCTAGTTTTGCTATTGAATGCTGAAATCACTTCAAAAGCAGATAAACTGAAACATAATCATCACTATCAAGCTGTTTGTACTAATCACCACTGTGGCTAATTTATTGACTCATGAACGCTGAAACAAAGCTAAGTCATACGCGCAGACGGTCCCAAAGACCAAAAACACCCTGCATACGGCCCAAAGCCTATATGTATACAGAATGCGGACCCAAAGTCCTCTTGATACCATATCTAATGGTTTGCCATATCTAATGGCGGTTTCAGGGTCATATCTAATGACATCACCATATCTAATGGCTAGTTCACGAATTGTATAAAAGAGCTACTGTGGTGCTTATCTTCTGATTCTGATCCTTTTCTTGTCACTAATAAACTGTACTTTTGCTAATTCAATCTCATAACAGCTAAATCATGAACATAAAACACTCTTGGCATAACATACATATTCTGATAGCTAGAACTTGTTTAAGAACTTGAAAACTGAGCCATAATGCATAGTAACCGTGCAAAACATAATTCTTTGCATAAAACTCGTATCTAAATAGTGAAACATCACGTCTCGTGTTCCATCAAGAACAAAATGCATAAAAACGTGCTATCGTGATAAAACACTTGAAACGACGCCTGAAATACGTTCTAAAGCCCTGCTTTCATATCAACTGTATGGTACTTGTAATTCATGCGTAAAAGCTTTAGAAAAACACGATTTCATACTTGCTATTCAAAACTATGCATAAAAGCTAAAAACTAGTGCTTTAAAATAGCGCTTGAGAATCCCTCACCTGATTGTTGTCTAACTTGGGTCGGAAACGTTTCTTTTGTGAAATCCCCCCCTAAGGCCGTCTTAGATTGAATACTACGGCTTGGTGCGTACAGAACTTCGTTACGGCTTCAAAAACACGCTCGATATCCGGCAGGGCTTCGCCGCGGCTCCTCTCGAGCTCCTCTCGCAACCTCGGCGGCCTTGCGGCTTTATGGTGGAGAAATGGGCGTGGGATGATGTGAGGAGGTGTATGGGGGGTCATGGGTATTTATAGCCCCCCCATCCCCTTTACATGTGTGACATGTGTCAACATGTAAGGGAGGCTCATGTGTATGAAGACACATGGCATGGCACATGGCAATATCACAAGGAAACTTGTTGCCCAAGTATGTGGCTAGTCTTATCCATGAGATTACTTGTTGCCCAAGCAATAGACTACACCGTGACATGTGTTAGTCTCAAGATAATGACACATGGCACTACTGAGGTTTTGACACATGTCCTGACCATAGAACGACACGTGTCCCATGATTTACACTCCATGTGTCCTACTTTTGCTAATGACGCTTAATTAACACTAATGGCGGGTAATTAGCACTAATCATGCTTAATTAGTCTTAATGATGTGATTATAACTAATGAGTATAAATCTATGCTAATGACGCTTAATTATCACTAATGATGGGTAATTAGCACTAATCATGCTTAATTAGTCTTAATGATGTGATTATGTCTAATGAGTATAAATCTATGCTAATGACGCTTAATTATCACTAATGATGTGTAATTAGCACTAATCATACTTAATTAGTCTTAATGATGTGCTAGACAATCCAAAGAACTTTTAAAGTCATAATTATTCAAGATGGTCTCTGATTTTTACAAAACAAGTTTCAATGAAATTGCTGCATCAAAGCGAATCTATTGACTGTGTCAAATACTATTAATTCAATATTTCCTTGAAATAACACTTGATATCATTCAAAAGTATAGTGTACAAAAACGCGTATTACATTTTATATAACACATTAAATTTTATTTGGATGTATATTTTAGTTGTTTTGATTTACTTTGGGTTGATCTATGGGTTTAATAATTTTTTTGTACTAGTTAGATATAATTTGGTTTGGAAAAATGATGGCATCATTATCTGGTTGAACCGATTTGATTTATGTTTCCAACCTAATTTAATTCAATTTTTTTCATAAGGTTATTAGTCCAGACTCCAATTCGATTTTAAAAACATTATCCAGTAGTCTCAAATAGATTGTAAGTCTTTCTCATGCTAGTTATTCGTCACCAATTCGATTTTAAAAACATTATCCAGTAGTCTCAAATAGATTGTAAGTCTTTCTCATGCTAGTTATTCGTCAGTAGATGGATCGACTGATATCAAGGCTACGTTTCAGATCGTCTCAAAGCTGTATAAAGCTTTGAGGGAGCTCTTCAGAGTTGTCATCCTTCATTAGTCTTTCCTACCATTTGATAGTATATTTATCGACTTGGTAACATTTCTCCCGTCTATTATCCTCTGTTGTTTGGTGATTTCTCGTATTATATAGAGAGTTGATTCTGTGTAAGCCCTCACAGGAGATTGATTTGATTATAGTGCTCGATTCTACGTTGCGATCAACCATGTGATTTTTCCACTCACAATGAGCTCTCCACCTTAAAAAAAATATGTGCATCTGTGGTTCATTTATGTTTTTTTTTTGTATTTGTAGTTATTACATTGTATATGATCCATTTATTAACTTTTGTATTTTTCCGCGAGTATATTTTATGGGAAATCTGTCCCCAACATTAAGCATCATATAAATTAAGTGAGAAAATGTTGGAATATATCTCGTACATAATTCATATTTACATGAGCTAAATAATAAAGGTGGATTTAGTAGAGTCGGTGATTTAACTACAATCAAATTAAATTAATTCATGCCGATGGCAAGTTGAGTCGTAATGAGTCGACTATGATTTGGTTATTTTGTTAAACCCTCCAACTTTACTTCTATAAGAATGATCGAATCTGACTCTCCAACCACCGTGCGTGGTCGGAGTTGATAGATCGTGGGAGGTAGAATTTGAAGGTGGAGAGATCGAGAAGATGAGATGAAAAATAGAGTCGGTGGCAGATCAAAAACATAACGGATTTTTTTAATGATCTAGAAAAACAAAATGACGATGAATAAAAAAATACGACGAAGTAAACAATGATTAACCTAGATAACAATAAGAAAAATGTAAATCTCACCTTAGGATCGGAAATGAACCGTGATCGCCTCGACAAGGCCAACGCACTGTCATCGGATGGCTTGGAGAGTAGGCAACTTTCTCGACAAAATTTTCTCTCGGAGATCGGACTTCTCTCTCTAAAGGTTGGGCATGAAGGTGCTCACTAGAGGCCCTCAGACTTTTTCGGATGCAGTTTCGGCGGCTGTGGAGATCGACTAAGCATATAAAAGGATCTAACAAGAAGGTGGTGGAAAACTTCCCCATTCCGTCGACAATAAGAAGAGTAAGTATGATAAGGATAAATGAAAAAAGCCCAGAATCGAGAACGCCGCGAAAGATAGACCAGTATATCCTCTATGCCTGTGATAGAAGGCACTCGAGAGAGTGCTATAAGGTTACAGGAGCTTGCCTGGCTTGCGGATAGAAGGGGCACTTTATTAGAGATTGTCCCAAGAAGAAGGAACAGAATTCTGGAGATCAAAAGAAGCACGTCAAAGGATGGTTGTTCACTCTACCTTCAGGAGAGGAGGAAGATGGACACGCCACAGTGGAAGGTACTCTTTCTATTGCGGATCATTTGAGCTATGTTTTATTTGATTCTGGTGCATCGAATTCTTTTATCTCTCATCGATTCGCCAACAAGTTGAATTTTGCGGTTGTCGAACTTTCATATACACTTAGTGTGACTTCACCAATGGGGGAACACTCTACCTTGGGAACCAACATGGCGGATGTGCCTGTCCTTGTTGAAGGATACAATCTACCAGCCAACTTGATATTACTACAGATGAATAACTTTGATGTTATTCTGGGTATGGACTAGCTTTGGAAGCACTATGTAGCTATATATTGCAGACAAAAGAAGGTGGTTTTAATAAACCACATATGACCGAATTGGTCATTCGCGGAGACAAAAAGAGAAGTCAGATGATTATCTCAGCTCTAAGAGCACACCGATTGATAGCTTCCGGGTGCACGACTTATTTGGCTAGCATAATAAGTACAAAATCCTTTATGGTGCAACTTGAGGATTTGGATGTCATACGAGATTTTCCGGATGTTTTTCCAGATGATCTCCCGGGTCTTCCACCTAGAAGGGAGATTGACTTCACTATAGACGTATTACCGGGTACTATACCCATCTCTAAGGCACCTTACAGAATGACTCCTGTTGAGTTGGATGAGTTGAAAAAGCAATTGCAAGAACAATTAGATAAAGGGTTCTTGAGACCAAGTGTTTCTCCTTGGGGTGCTCCTGTATTATTCGTAAAAAAGAAGGATGGATCCCTTAGACTTTGCATTGATTACAGAGCATTGAATAAAGTCACCATAAAAAATAAGTACCCGCTACCCCGCATCGATGATTTATTCGATCAATTGCAGCAAGCAACGGTCTTCTCCAAGATTGATCTTCGATCCAGTTACCATCAACTCAGGATCAGGGATGAAGACATATCAAAGACAGCATTCAGGACATGATACGGGCACTATGAATTCTTAGTGATGCCTTTTGGCCTCGTAAATGCGCCTGCTGCATTTATGGAATTAATGAATAGGGTGTTCCGAGAATACCTGAACAAGTTTGTGATTGTCTTTGTTGATGATATTTTGGTTTATTCATCAGATATCGAACAACACCGAGTTCATCTTCTATTAGTTCTTGAGACATTGCAACAACACCAGCTTTATGCTAAATTATCCAAATGCGACTTTTAGCTTGAGGAAGTTGCATTCCTTGGTCATGTTGTATCCAAGGATGGTATTTCTGTGGATCCCACGAAGGTGGATGATGTTTTAAATTGGAGTCAGCCCAAGAATGTCTCTGAAATCCGTAGTTTTCTAAGACTGGCAGGATATTACAGGAGATTCATCCAGAATTTTTCTAGGATCTCCCTACCTCTGACCCGATTGTTGAGAAAGGATGTAAAGTATGAATGGTCTCAGAAGTGCGAGCAAAGCTTTCAAGAGTTAAAGCAAAGATTGACGACTGCTCCTGTTCTCACGCTATCCTCGGGCAGTGGTGGATTCGTGGTCTACACTGATGCATCTGGCTCCGGTTTGGGATGTGTCCTCATGCAGCATGGAAAAGTTGTGGCTTACGTTGAAGGAAGCTGAAAGAAATTATTCGACACATGATTTAGAACTTGCAACGGTAGTTTTTGCACTAAAGATCTGGCGTCATTATTTATATGGATAAAAATTTGAGGTCTTTACTGATCATAAAAACCTCAAGTATATCTTCTCTCAGAAGGAACTGAATTTGAGGCAAAGGCATTGGTTGGAGTTTCTATCAGATTATGATCTTTCCATTAACTACCATCCAGGAAAGGCAAGTGCAGTTGCTGACGCTCTAAGTAGGAAATATGAAGGGAAGCTCGCAAGTATGAAATTGCAATGGCAACAAATGAAAGATTTAGAGGAATGGAACCCTTTTATTGACAGAAAGACCAGAGTTCTTATGGCTGGAATGAAGATCCACTCATCATTGGTAGGGAAAGTTATTTTGGCTCAGAAGGATGATAATAACCTTCAAAGATTGATAACCGCTTCTCAAAAAGAAGGATCTGATTTCTCAATTGGGATAGATGGAGCATTGAGATTCCGTAATAGATTGTGTGTTCCTGATAATAGTGAATTGAAGGAATAAACTCTTGAAGAGGCTCTCAAGTCCATGTATACCATTCATCCCGGCACTACAAAAATGTACAAAGACTTACAGCGAAATTTTTGGTGGCCTAAGATGAAGAAGGATATCGCTAAAATTGTGTCGGTATGTCTTATCTGTCAGTAGGTAAGGATTGAGCACCAGAAGCCTGCAGGTCCTCTGCAATCACTAGAGATTCTTGAATGGAAATGGGAGCATATCACTATGGATTTTATTTGCGGGTTGCCAAAAACAAAGAAGGGGCGCTTTGAAACTAGTTGGGTGATTGTTGATCGTTTAACAAAGTCGGCACATTTCTTACCCATTAGATTAGATCAATCTATAGTGAGCCTTGCTGAATTGTATGTGAATGAGATAGTGAAATTGCATGGTGTTCTGGTATCGATCGTGTCAGACAGAGACACGAGATATACCTCCCGATTATGGAAGAACGTGCAGGATGCTTTGGGTACAAGTTTGAAATTCAGCACATCATTCCATCCTCAGACTGATGGACAATCTGACAGAACAATCCAAACGTTAGAAGACATGTTGAGAGCTTGTACCCTTGACTTTGCCGGAAATTGGGATAGACATTTGTCTTTGGTTGAATTTGCTTATAATAATAGCTATCATGCAAGCATTAAGATGGCTCCTTTTGAAGCATTATACGACCGACCTTGTAGTTCCCCTTTGTGCAGGAGCAATGTTGGGGAAAAATACATATTGGGACCGGAATTAGTCCAACTTTCTACGAAGGGTGTGGAAGTAATTCGGAAGAGACTTTTAGCCGCTCCGAGTAGAAAAAAGTCTTATGTTGATTGTCGAAGACGGGAATTGAATTTTGAGGTAGGTAACCATGTGTTCTTAAATATTTCTCCTACCAAGGGAGTAGTGCGATTTGGAAAAAAGAGAAAATTGAGTCCTAGATTTGTGGGACCTTTTGAGATAATAAAGAAAGTGGGAGAAGTAACATATCATGTTGCTCTTCTGTCTCATTATTGCAAGTTACATGATGTTTTTCATGTATCGATGTTAAGAAAGTACAATCCTGATCCATCGCACGTGATCGAGCACGAAATTCCGGACATTCAGCCGAACCTAACATATGAAGAAAGACCAGTCCGTATCGTAAATCGTAAGGAGCACCAGTTGCGACGTTGCATAGTTCCGGTGGTCAAAGTACTCTGACAACACCATCAGATTTAAGAAGGGACTTGGGAGTTAGAGGACGAACTACGTCAACATTATCCGCATCTCTTTGGTAAGTGACTTTTCACAGTATAAATTTCGAGGACGAAATTTCTTTAAGGAGGGTAGATTGTAACGGCTTGTTTTTTTAAAATTAATAATAATAATAATAATAATAATGGGTGTAACCAGTTTCCGATGATAATGTGGTTATTATTATTTTTAATAAGGAAGGGATAATGAATTAGGACTATTATTGATGAATCTGTGATTCATCACTCCAAAAGTCAAAAATAGAGCCTTGTTCCCAAGTAAATAGAGGCATATATCCCTTTATAATGCATAAATAGCATTCATGCATACATACATAATACATACATTTTAGCAGTCCATTTGCATTTAAATAAGAAGCCAAAATCCCTTGTAAAATATCTAACAGAGCCCTAAAACCCTTGGACCATAAAATGCCCTCATACAACCTCCAAAATAGGTTTACTCACTTTCAGAATATTATACATTAGAAGACCTTTAAAATGAGACTAATTTCATCCAATTTGGAGCTCGTATGAAGAAGTTGGGTTTTTGGGCCACTTTGTATACTACATATATGTATAATTTGTATTTTTGTATTTTTGTATCATATTTAACCTCATCTCTGTCTTTGGTCAACATGAAACTTGTAGATCTCATCAAGATCTACAACTTTCATGTTTTGAGTTTTTCCAAATTCGGCTTCCTTCTCTTTCTAAACTCATTTTCCTCTCATCCATTCACAGCTGGCCACGTGGCGCCCTCGCATTGCGCCACGCGGCCCACTCCTCTTGCCTCAGCCGCCCGTGCTCACAGCCGTTGGATCTTCATCCAGATCCAACGGTGGCGCTACCTCCACGTGTGCCCTTTATTCCCACCGTTAGATCTCTCCAGGGCCTCATCACAGCCATTTACATCCGCCTTATTCTCCTCTCGCCATGTGGCACATCAGGCGCCATCCGATGGCGCCTCCGTCCCTTCATTCTAACCGCCTCTTCCAGCTTCACACACCACCGTTCGATCACTTCCCATCTCAGATCTGATCCGCCCGTTCGCGCATCTCCCACAGTTCGCCACGTGACGCGTTTTGCACCTTCCGATCTCGCCCTCATCTCTTGATCCCTGTCGTTCTTTAGTGCCAGACCCTTAGCCCTTCGATCAGCGCCCTAATCTAATCCCATCCGTTCACCAGCGCCGCTTCCATATCACGCCATGTGGTACAATCGCACTCCTTGATCGCTACGCCTCCGATCGGATCCTACCCGCTCCTTAGCGCTTTGATCTGGGCCGTTGGATCACAAGATCCAACGGCCAGGGCCTCGTCTTCCACCTCTGACGCCCCCTCTCTCCCACGTTCTCAGCCTGGCACGAGGAGCTCTCCCTTTCTATTTTCATCCCCACTACAACCACCCTCGTCGACTGCCAACATCACCACGACCTTCACCACTCTTCCCTCATCCTCGTCAACTCCCTCTATTCCCACGACTTCGACCGGAGACGCTCCACGATGACTGATAAACACAAATTATCGAGGGTCTAAAGAGTATGTCTCACACAAGGCGAAGACAACTGAGTCGCTGCGGTGACCCACAATAAGATGTATTTAGTCAACAATTAACCCACACTAAAGATCAATAAATTAGAAATAATGTGGAGTTAAAATTTATTTTTAACTCTGCACAAATGGTGTATAGGGCAAGTATGCAGAGAGTTCGAACACAGGGAGCAAACAGGGTAGAATCAAACAAATGTGCGTGAGTGAATGTGTCAAGTGTCTACACTAAGCAAGCAATCAAAGGAATTTTTGTGGGTTCTTAATTTTTATTTTTTTTAATTTTAATTTTTAATTTTGTATTTTGATTTTTAATTTTCTGATTTTTATAATTTTCTATTTTATATTTTTTTTCAATATTGGAATTTAAAACAATGTAATAAGAGACAAGATAGAGTATTTATAGAAATATGCTAAAATCCCAAAAATTCAGAAATAAAATGTTTTTGGTATTTTTATAATTTTTTTACTATTTTTGTGATTTTTGGGTATTTTTCCAGGTGTTTTTGGTATTTTTTTAAATAGCTAAACAAGGCAAAACAGTGAAATATGTGCTGGCTGTGAGTAAAATGGGATTTAAAAATAGCAACCAGTACTCAAAATTTTTCACACTAATTTTCAAATGAAGCTACTAAAATATAGAGTAAACAGGAACTGAATTTGTGATTTTTGGAGTTTTCTTTGATTTTATATATTTTTTGAAGTTTTTGAGTGTTTTTAAATTTTTAGTGTTTTTCTTTTGAGATTTTTAGTGATTTTTGGACTGACACTAAAATATGGTAAAATAGACACTAGGGAATTTTTGTGGAATTTTTCGAAGTGTTTTAATATTTTTTATGGATTTTCTAATGCAAACAGTAAAATAAATGCACGTTTTTTATTTTTAATAAATACGAAAATGCGATAAAAATGCAATGCAAAAATATGGCGTGCAAGTACAAGTTACCAGGAGCTTAAGCCTATTTTTGTGGAATTTTTGGACTTTAAATGATAATTTAGATAATTAGAACAAGCATCCAAATTTTAAACAGTCCTAGCAGGGGTATATATGCAATTTCTCAAACATCCAGGGGCAAACATACAATTTTCCACAAAACTTTACACTAAAAGTTCAACTTTTCGTACCAAAAACTAATTACCAGACCCGCAAGGGTATCTAAACAATTTTCCCACCAGGGCGCGTGACTTGCACGCGCCTGGCGAGGACCAAAATGTAATTTTCTAACAACCTGGGGGCCTACTTGCAATATTTCCAAAAGTATAACACGTGATAGCAGAGTTTTGGTACTAAAACAAAATACACAAAATGCCGAGGGTACCCTTGCAAAATGCCCACACCGCACGTGAACTGGTCATGTGAGGTGACGTGGCGAGGGACCTAAGTGCAAATAAGAGAAACACGGGGTCCTACATGCAAATATTACAAAGTTTTTACACTACAGACGAAAGTTCTTAGACTAAACCATAAATACAAAATGCGCGAGGGTTAAGGTGCAAAATACCCTCGGTGCGCGATCCAACGGCGGTGAAGAGGCCACTTGACACGTGGCGCGCTACGGACGGCCGATGACGCTTCACTGGTGGACGTCTGAGATTAGATCTCGGCTGAGATCAACGGTGGCTGAGCGCTGATGATCGGACGGTCCACGTTCTAACTGGAGGGGCTCCCTTGATCAGACGGTGGCGAAGGTAGCTGGAAGAGCACGGCGGAGCTCCGGCTGGGCGAAGTTCCTCGAGCTCCTCCGGCCAGCTCCGGTGGCTTTTGGGCTTCAAAATCGGGCTGCTGCCTCCTCAGGTCCTCCTCTATCGTCTGGAGTCGTCAAAAAGCCACGGCGGTGGCCGTGGTGCTCGCTGGTGGCTGGCGGAGCTGGGAGGCTTCGTTGGCTCCGGCGAGCTTCAAAACTCGCCTCCAGATGCTCTCAAATGCACGTTGACCTGCAAAACGAGTCAAGGGGTCCAGGGCAAACTGCCTGGACCCTTGGATGGACGTGGGGGAGCGTGGTTTGATGGGGAGATGATCGACCGGAGGCGCGCTCCGGCCAAGTGAATAGATCTAGCGATTAAAGCGACGAATCTCGGAATTTTTTGGTGATTTTTAATCCTAAGGGTAAAAGGAGCTAAATACATGAAAGGAATGAGAGGGGAAGGGCCCTCAATGGCCGGAGCCAGAGGGAGAAGGGTTACCTCGACCGCCGGGTTGCGGGAGGTGCTGGGAGCTTCTCCGACCTCGATCACCTAGGCTGAAGAGCGTGATCTGGAGCTGTCACCTCCAAGAAGGTCTTGAGCGCACGAAGGTGGAGAGGGGTGGTCCGAAGGAAGTTCAACCGAGGATGGAAGTGGCGGAGCTCTATTTGAAGAAGTTTGGATGCGTGACTTCGAGAAGAAGTCACGGGCGGGCGAGGAAGATCTGGGCAGATCTGGCAAGACGGCGATGGAGATGGATCAACAGGGATCAAGTTCCATGAAGGAAGCGGCGGCAAAGGACGAGAGACGTGGCCTCGAAAAATCCACCAAAGTGGGCAAAAATCGAGGCCACCGCGGACCCAGGGGTCAAGGACAGACTGTTGACCCGCCGGTCAACAGTCGGAGCTCCTGGTTGGTCCACGTGGACCAACCAGGGAAAAGATTGAGAAATTGTTTTATTAATTCGATAAAAAATAGAAAACAGTCGAATTAGTCTTTGGTTAATAAATAAAAAATATTTATATTTTTATGTAGTATTTTATTCCGATTTTTATTCATTTTTATGAAATGTATTTTTACAAGTTTACATTTATACCCCTATATAGGTATATTATCTATATATTTTAGTATTTCATTTTTATTTTGTACATTTAATTTTATTTATTTTGTTTATTATTTTGTATAATTATAAAATACTTTTATATACACAAATATGTTTTTATTTTATTTTTTTCTGATATGTTTTGTATATGGAATAAAATATAAGTATAAAATGTATAGGTATAAGTATAGGTATATTACCTGTATACCCTATATATGTATGTATTTTATTTTGAGTTTTATTTGGGTTTTTATTCCAATTTTAATGTTCATAATCATTAGAAGTAATATTTACAACATTATAAAAATATAAAATCATAAAAATAATAATTAAAGAATAAATGGAATATTTTATTCTGTACACTTATACAATGTGGGTCCAAAACTCAACTTTCAAACCGTAGCTCCTCCAAATGCGAAACCACTGCCATTAAATAGCTTATTTTCTTCTATATACAATTAAAGGCGAGTATGATGCATTTGGAGTTTTTATTTATGAGATACAGGTCCGGAAAGTTGGCATTTTGGAATTTTATTCAGACCATAACTTTTTATCTGTACATTATTTTTTTGTGAAATCAATTTTGTATTTTTCCTCATTAAATTATCCACAACTTTCATGTACAAAGTTTCTTTATTTGATGTACAAAAAGTGGAACCAAAAATAGGTCCCAAAATGAATAAAGAATGAATATAATAATATGGGTATTTGACCCTTATCTCCCCCTACTTTATTCCTTGTCGACCTATTCATCAAGATGCCTAGGTCTCAGGATTTTAGGTCATAAAATATTTACAATATTTTATTCTTTTTCTTTTCTTTTATTTATTCTATAATTTTGGCTTTAATTACAGTAATTTATACACTATTTAGATGCACATGCATGAATGCTAAAATGATGAAATAGAGGCTATTTACAAGTATTTGCTAGGGTTTTTGGTGCCAAAATGATAGAATAAAGATGATGAAATGTGGATTCATCATCCCCCTATACTTTACCTTTTCTAGTCCCTAGCAAACACTTATGCAATAAGTGTAAAAAGAAAAAGAAAGAAAAGAAAAAGAAGAAAATTAGATGAAGTTTAATTATCGAACTTGTCTTCACAAAATCAAAGTTTGGAGCTTAAGTCGGACCTTTGGAATTTTAGTGCAGTCGGAACCTTAATGAGAACTAAATTTGAAATCCAACAGTCCTTGAGAATCCCAAAACTCTGTCCAAGTCTCCTCAATAGCCAGGTCAGAAATATCTCAATTCATACGCAAACTCTTACGACTATGAATCTGACTCGTACAGTGTAAGTGATATGTAGCTCCCCACCTCAGAAGTAACAAAGAAACAACCTCCCCCAACCTGGTAACTCTAATGCCTCGGTCTAGCAACTCTTTCCTCGAGAAGCGGGGTATTCCCTTCTAAGTTCAAGTGCAACCGGCTCAAGAAGAGGGGGGAATAAGAGGTATAGACTTTTGGGAGCTCAACCAGTGTAGCTAAGTCTCCCGCTGCAAGCTTCATGAGATGTAACATGGATACCATAAGCTTTTGCTTTATTGGACTATATACACTCCGGTGGGGTTATTAAAATTTCAATCCGACCCACCACTTTTTTGGAGTTTTTTTTTTGTTTTTTCAAATGCATCTGTACAACATATCTACATGGTGCAGCATATATACAAGAAATTTCTTCTTGAGCCAGTAGACTATCCCTCTTTTGAAGCTTTATTTGAACCCACGGCTTCTGTCTTTAGCCTTCATCACCACTAGACCAAGTTGAGGTGCACTTCCTTCACTATAAGAAGAAGAGAGGTTCCGCATAGAAGTACTACCCTCATATGCTACCCCAAGCCAAAGGAAACTGGCTCCTCACCACCTCATCCGTGGAGAGATATGTGAAAGGTGCATGTGTCCAAGTTAGGTCATTATCAACAAGAGTCGTGCGTGTGCTCTGAAATACTCTACTTAGGCAGTCAAGAATCCATTGAACCAAGTTCCGTGATCCTCAAAGAATTAAGTCAACTAGACCTGAAGTATCTCAAACCCAGTTCCTATAAGGTTCCTGTTATTAGGTTGATTTTAAGGTCCAATCAAGCTCCAATCTCCGGATTTTACTTAGACTTATTCAGTTATCAAACTCAATCCAAAAAATGCTCATGCCATGCAATGCTATGCAGAAAATATTTTTGTGATGCAATTTTCAAAGATTTTGAACTTTTTATGGATTTTTGAAAAGATGATGCATGATGCGTATGCAGGTGCATTTTTTATATATATTTTTCAGAAAGATTTTTCAAAACATTTTTGCAACTATTTTTCAAATCATTTTGCAAATCATTTTTCAAACATTTTATTTTACACAAAGAAAATAAATTTTACAATCCACACATTTTTACAAAGGTTGAAAACATATAACAAAATATTTTCAAAATAGTTTTCAATAGATGTTCACAAAGATTTTCAAACTATTTTTCAAATATTTTGCAAAAAACATTTTCACATGATTTATTAATCAGTAAATACACAAAAGAATTTGAGGAACAGAACACCTTTTTATTAATGATTTTTAATTAAATTTAAGGAATTATTATTAGCCATATTATTAAGAAAATACGAAAGTACGAGTTATGGCTAAAGTATATACATAGTATATACGACCCCCCTATACTTAGCTTGAGCTATGTCCTCATAGATCAGAAAGAAAAAGAGACGACATAACTCGTACTGAGTATAGGAAACTCTAAGGAATAAATGAATAAGAGATGAACAAAAGAATGAGAAGTTGACCGTCCCCCCTATACTTAGGATCAAATAATCCTAAGTATATCAGACTGTACACAAAGCAGGGAGGGTTAAGGGTGGGAATAAACAGATCGTACTCAGACTGTCTCCCCCTATACTTAGGGTAAGATATCCCTAAGTATAGACAAGGAGAGGAGACAATGGAGAGGATCGAAAAGAATAGAATCAACTCGGGGTGCACACCCCCCTATACTTAGGACAAAGTACGTCCTAAGTATGGAAGATTGTCTACAAAGGCGGTACCTTTTTGATAGATGAAGAAGATAGAAAAGGAAACGAAGAAAAGAAGAAAAGAAGAAAATAGATCAACACATGAGAGAGTGATATGAACAGATGAACTGTACAGCGGAAGATAGAAGTGATCACCATGTATGAGATGCAGATGATATGAGTCAAAGGACACATCTCATACCAAAAGAATGGGGGCAACGTTAACGGTCGGCGGGTCATGATCTAGATATAACTTCATGCGTTGACCATTGACACGGAAAGTAGAGGAAGATGACGGTTCGGATATGTCGATGCTGCCATTGTCATGTACCTTCCTTACCACATAGGGACCTTTCCACTTGCTCTGCAACTTCCCTGGGAATAATTTCAGCCTGGAATCAAACAACCATACTCTCTGATCCTGCTCAAACTGCTTATGACTGATATGGGAATCATGCCATGTCTTCACTTTCTCCTTGTACTGTAGGCTGTTGGAAAAGGCTGTATCTCTCAGTTCTTCCAGGGCTGCCAATTCTGCTCTTCTCTGGTCTCCTATACTCTCGGGATCTAGCAGTAACTCAGTGACTGCCCAAAAAGATTTATGCTTGATCTCCACTGGCAGATGGCATGGCTTGCCATAGACGAGTCGAAAGGGAGATGTCCCCAATGGATTCTTGAAAGAAGTCCGATAAGCCCACAAGACCGAGTCCAAAAGCTGTGACCAATCTTTTCGGTCGGGGCGGACAACTTTCTGCATGATAGTCTTTATCTCCCGATTCGATACTTCGGCAAGACCATTAGTCTGAGGGTGATATGGAGTGGCTACCCGATGGTCAATGCCGAACTCGTCTGAAAGGGCCCTAACCTTATCATTGATGAAATGAGACCCCCCGTCTGAAATCAAGACTCTAGGTACCCCGAACCGTGAAATGATATTTTTCCTCAAGAATTTACACACGGTTTTTGCATCTGCGGCTCGGGCGGGGATGGCCTCAACCCATCGGCTGATATAATCCACAGCGAGCAAAATATGCTCGAATCCCTGACTCTTAGAAAATGGGCCCATGAAATCAATCCCCCATGCATCAAAAACCTCACAGAAGTGAATGGGTTGCATGGGCATCATGTCTCTCTGTCTGCAGGTTCCCATTTTCTGACAGTCAGTACATCTCTTCACGAACTCATCAGAATCCTTGAAGAGAGTAGGCCACCATAGGCCGGATTGAAGCACCTTCTGTGCTGTCCTTTTTCCTGAATGATGTCCTCCTGCCTCAAGCTTGTGGCAGTATGTGAGGACGCTCTGCTGCTCTTCTTGAGGAATGCACCTCCTCCAAATACTATCCCCTCCTTCATGATAAAGGACGGGATCCTCCCAATGGTAAAACTTGGCCTTAGCTAGGAAGGTCTCAAGTTTCTGCCTGGGCCAACCTTGAGGGACTGTCTTGGCGACAAGATAGTTTACAAAGTCAACATACCATGGGAGTGAGGTGACAGCCAAGATCGCCTCATCTGGAAACGTCTCAGTGATAGGTGCGCTGGGCTCAGATTCCTCAAGATTCTCCAATCTGGAGAGATGATCCGCCACAACATTCTTGACTCCAGGCTTATCCTTAATTTCAATGTCAAATTCCTGGAGTAGAAGGATCCATCTGGTGAGACGTGCTTTGGCATCCTTCTTAGCCATTAAGTACCGGATGGCGGTGTGATCAGTGTAGATTGTCACTCTAGATCCGAGAATATACGATCGATACTTATCAAGAGCGAAGACTACGGCCAGCATCTCTTTCTCAGTCACAGTGTAATTCCGCTGAGCGGCATCCAAAGTCCGGATGGCGTAGTGAATGGCAAAAGGTAATCCATCCCTCCTTTGTCCAAGCACAGCCCCAACGGCAAAATCTGAAGCATCCGTCATGATCTCGAATGGGAGAGACCAATCAGGTGGCTGAAGGACAGGAGTAGAAACAACCATCTCTTTGAGAGTCTCGAAGGACGTAAGACACTTATCATTTACAATAAACTCGGTGTCTTTCGTCAATAAGTCAGTGAGCGGTCGGGCAATTCGACTGAAGTCCTGAATGAACCATCGGTAGAAACCGACATGCCCCAGAAAAGATCGTAACTGACGCAAATTGGACGGCGGATTGAGTTTTCTGATGATATCCACCTTGGCAGGATCGACCTCCATGCCCCTGTTGGAGACGATGTGACCAAGGACCATCCCCTGAGTCATCATGAAATGACTCTTCTCCCAGGATAAGACAAGATTGACCTCAATGCAGCGCTTCAGCACACGGTCTAGGCAGTCAAGACAAGCGTCGAACCTGTCGCCATAGACCGAGAAGTCATCCATGAAGACCTCTAACAGTCACCCACCATGTCCAAAAATATGGACAACATGCACCTTTGGAATGTCACCGGAGCGTTACATAGACCAAAGGGCATCCGTCTGAAAGCATATGTCCCAAACGGACAGGTGAATGTCATTTTCTCCTGGTCTTCGGGCGCAATGGCCACTTGATTATATCCAGAGTACCCGTCAAGGAAACAATAATGACTCTTCCCGGCTAGCCGCTCGATAATCTGATCAATGAATGGTAGCGGGAAGTGATCCTTCTTGGTGGCCTCATTCAATCGTCTGTAGTCCACACAGACCCTCCAAGAAGTTGGTACTTTGGTAGCGATCTCCTCTCCAGACTCATTGACAACAATAGTGATACCCGTCTTCTTGGGTACCACATGTAACGGACTTACCCATTTGGAGTCGGAGATGGGATAGATGAAATCGACGCTCCACCACCTTGAAATTTCTTTCATGACTACGTCTCGAAGATTCGGGTTCAGCCGTCGCTGGAACTCACGCGACGGCTTAGCATTATCCTCGAGATAAATGTGGTGGGAGCAAAGATTTGGGCTCAGCCCCTGGAGATCAGCTATACTCCAACCGATTGCTTTGCGGTTTCTTTCAAGAACCTCCATCAGACGAGATTCTTGTTCTCCAGTCAAATCTGTTGAGATAATGACTGGGTGCATTTCTGGCTCACCTGCAAGGAATCTATACTTCATTGACTGTGGCAGAGGTTTCCGTTATGGACAACTGGGAGGTGGCAGATCTGGCTTCTGATATGTCTGTGTAAACGCTACCAGGTCTGCATGGGAGAACTCTCGCAGTGCATGAATCCCTGACGAAGGGCGGTCGGCTGAATCATCAATGAACTGTACGGGCTCGCACTCTGTCATGGTTGTTGGCTCAGAAGGAATCAGACAAGGTAAATATTCATCAAAATCATCCCAGTCAATGTCTGAATCCGAGGGATCAGAAGAAGATGAGCAAGAATGAAAATCATCAGCACCACTCGTCACGACACTGTCAGCCTCATGTGTATCCTCATCCAGGGATGTGCTCTCCCGGCTCTCGATTGCCATTAGCTTGAGATATAGTGAATCGGTAGGCAAGGCGAGGTCGGTGCTACAGGATCTGTCCAGTTGGATTCATCATCAGTTATCTCAAAATCACAAACCTGGTGGATGTCTAGCTCTTCCTCTGTCATTTGCGCTGCTTCACTGGATCGCTCTGAGCATTCTAATTCTCTAGCTCTGGTCTCCTCGATCGTCTCTATTTGTATGATTTCACCCTCTACGCAAAAGCATACCTTCCCGTTATCATGGTCGGTCACCGCCTTGGCTGTGGCCAAGAATGGACGTCCGAGTATGATGGGGGCATCAGTTACCGACTCAGGGATCTCCATGTCCAACACAACGAAGTCCACGGGGAATTTCAGGCCCTGAATGGTAACGACCACGTCTTTCAATAACCCCTTTGGCCTCTTTATCGATCTATCAGCAAACTGAAGGACTGTTCTGCTTCGAAGAAGAGGGACAAACTCGAATTGCTTGAGTAAGGCTGCCGGAAGGAGGTTAATTGAAGAACCGCTGTCTAACAGAGTACGATCAAACTGCAGCTCCTGAATCTCGCATCTGACATAGGGAGCTCCTGCGTCTGGTCGCTTGGCTGGCAGCTTATTCTGGATGGTGCAGCAAGTGTCATGGGTGAGCATATGGATTTGATCTCTGTGCCTCTTCTTCCTTCGGACAGTAGTTGTCTCTTTCAAGTTCTTTTTGAAGAACGGGATATGCTCAAATGCTTCTCGCAGAGTCAGCTGAATATGGAATCTGTCTATCATTTGATTGCCGAACTCTACCTGTTGCTCTTTTTTGGGATTTTCTCTTTTATTCCCCTTCGCTCGGCGGAGTGCCTCAGGGAAGGGGATGGAAGAAGCCTCCACAGATGGAGGACTAGGAATCGGTCCTTGTGCCTGTGAAGGAGGAGAATCCATACAATCATTATCATGCATCACATATGGATCCGCAATGTGAACAAAAACCTTTCCTTTATTCATATTTGTGTTCTTTTTGTTGTTACCACAGTCCATAGATACAAAAGGTGGTAACATCACAGAGGGAGATTCAACAAAAGTAGAAGTGGTGGCCTCAGCACCACCGGCACCTGGCTCTGCGGCATCAGCACCGCACTCTGGTTCAGCATCCAAAATGGTGGCATCAGCACCACCGTCTTCAATTGGTATCACGACGGCATCAGCACCGTCGTCTGGAGCTTCATCATTGGTGGACTCATCACCACCGTCTTCAGAAGAGGCGTCGCCGGCTGGCATCCTACCGCTCCTAGTAGTAACAAAATCAGCATCATAACAGGAATAAGATATGTCACTCAAATAGTCACTAGGAGAGGTGTCCTCTGTAAACTCTACCTGCTCAGACTTCCTTTTCAGATTGTTCGGGTTGGGTTCAATCTGAGCGGGTATGGCGACCTTGCCTTTGATTATTTCTCTCATTTCCTACCGGAATTCATCCATTTCTTGCCTGAAGGAGGCTTGCTGTTCGGAGAGCAAGCGGGCAAGATCATCGAGGGCTGGGTTCTCAAAAACAGGGGGTTGAGAACCGGATGGGTTTCCCTGCTGGAAATGAGGCTGCTGCTGCTGGGGCTGATACTGGGGGTGATAAGATTGCTGAGGCTGCTGTCGCTGCCTCCACTGCTGTCCCTGATAGGCGGGACGAGGACCACTCTGATACTGCTGCTGGGCATACTGGGGCTGTTGCTGCTAGTGTTGCTGGCTGTTCTGCTGTCCTTGAGCAGGGTTCTGCTGTTGGGATGAGGAGCCACCATTGCCCCAACGAAATCCGGGGTGATCCCGCCGAATCTCGGGCTGAGGGTACCGGTCGTACCAGATCCCATTGACTTCCATCAATGGTTCCTGCTCAAAGGAGGGGGAGGAAGAACGGCCAGTGGCTGCTCCGGCTGATAGACCACCATCTGCGTGTCCGAAGGTGGCGACTGCGCTGGGTAATACTGTAGCAGTGGAACCGGCTCTTCCTGGATATGGTTAACCTGTCGATATGAGGTAGAGGGTTGGTTGGTACTGCTACTGCTGGAGTCTGCCCTTGACCTGGGAGGCTGTTGGGACTGAGTTTTGCCTCCTGAATGTATAGAATTTGAGTTTTTCAGGTCACTCATAGTCTTGGTGAGAAGGTCCATCTGGGCAAAACCTTGGTTCTGCTTCTTCTCGAGGATCTCCATGTGGTCCAACTTCTCACTGATAATGCCCATGTCGGCTGCGGCTGATTCGGCTTGGGCTGCGGCTACCGACGATGTATTGGGACCAGCATCGATGCGGGCGATCCTCTGGAATGATCCTCCTCCCTGAGGTGGTTTTTGTTGTGTGTAGACTCTGGCTTGGGTCATCATAGTTGAATTTTCTGCCATGCCTTCATAGATGGCCCAGACATCGTCTTCACCCTTGGAAAAATATGATCCACCGCAGGAGGCGTTGACAAGCCCCTGCAGCTCTGGTGTCAGCCCACAGAAAAAACTTTGAACCAGATTGGGCTTGGATATATCATGATGTGGACACCGGTCAATGAGCTCTCGAAAGCGATCCCATGCTTCATGCAATTGTTCATTCGGGATCATGACAAAATTACTGATCATGGCTCTAGCTGCATTGGTCCGGCCGAGAGGATAGTACTTCTTCAAATATACGGTCCGAAGATCTGCCCAAGTGTCGATGAATCGCCCCAAGTGTTTGAGCCAATATGCGACTCTATCAACCAATGAGAACGGGAAGGCGATCATCTTGATGGTGTGCTCGGTCATCAACCGATCATAGATGGTGCTGCATATCATCTCGAATTCCTGGAGGTGGAGGTATGGCTCTTCGGTCGGCAACCCATGGAACTTGGGTAGAAGCTGAATGGTGTGGGGCCGAAGCTCGAAATCTCCGTGAATGGGTGGGAGTCGGATCCAACGATGAGTGAGGGATGCAGCTGGGTTGTGCAATTCCCTCATGATGGTCTGTGGTAGTCTCTCAGCGTCTGGATCGTCTCCTCCTGCATCAGGTCCTCCTCCTTCTCCACATCTGCCGCCTCCTCCGTCGGCTCGGTTCTGTCTCATCTGAGCTATCTCTCTCATGAGATCACCCATAAATGTACCCTGGTCACGAATCTGCCTCTGCATAGTTTCCAGGGATGCTAACAAGGAGTTATTGATGGCTGCCTGATCAAATAGGAACGGAGGGTGCTCATGATCATCTGCATGCTCGCCTCTGTCTGCCATGTCTGGATTTTCTGAAAAAGCAAAAGAGGCCATCTCAGGTGCTGTTGAATGAGCTGAACACTGTGATGCACTGAATTCTGGCACAATTGGACTGAGAGAAGGGGAAGGGTGATCGAGGGGGAACAGGGTGGATGTAAACTCAGGCTCGGAGAGCGGACTCTCCGAGGTCTTCCTAGATGAATGAGGAGGAGTGCTGGATAGCGGTGCCGACAAAGTCAGCCTAAGAGATCTCCGTCCCATCATCTTGATTATTGGGAAGAGAAGAGGGAATGTAGAAGAAGAAGAGTGAAATGAGACGCAACAAAATTGCGCACGATTGTGTGGTGTTTTTTTTGATATTGACCTAAACAAATCTAGCAATCAAACACAAATCAGGGGTGAGTTCACCAACTCAACACGTGAAGCCGTGAAGGTTCGGCTTTTATCTTGTCAATTTTAGCTTGATTCAGGAATTTATCTTTTCATGAGTCCTTAGAACGCTACGCCTAAAGGAGAGAGAGTACTGCCGGAAGAGTATCCCGTACTTATCCTCCTCTTGTGTAACCTGTAGCTTGCACTTTTTGAGGTCCTTGTAACCCTTCCTGGATCCCTACTCAGCTAAAGAATAAGAGAGGAAGCCAATAGGCGAAACCGATACTTCGGAACTCGCTCGCAACGGAATCACCCGTGACCGTGCAAGAACCTACTCGGACGCGAGACGATGAGATAGAAACCCCCGTGAAGGCGTGTCCTAGGCGTGATACTTCGGACAAGGTCGATGCTCTACACAATAGAGAGTCACCAATGTTGACCAAGCCCTACTCGTCCACGTACGATAGAAGCGCCAATACTTCGGAAATCCAGGCGATACACAAGGCAGCCACAAGCTGGGTTTTTGGCTCTAATCCTTACGAAGCGCTCACCTCACTTGGAAGGAGACCTTCCCATGCAACCTGAATACAAGTGAGGGTGTTACTCTCCCCAAGCAATGAATCCAATTACCGATTTTTTTGGTCAAGTTTTCTTAGCAGTCCCTTTTTTAATTTTTTTTGGTGTTATCGCTTCTTTTTAGTAGATTCAAACAAGCGCCTAACGATTTTGGTATTTTCTTGATCCTACTTTGTCCAAAAATAGAGGGAGAATAGAGTCGTAAAAGCCGTGCAAGTCGACACAAAGATGGAAATCTCACCTTTGTGCCTAAATGATGGATGCAAAGTAAGAAGACTTACAGTAAATCCCAGCTCTCTCCATGCGGGATGCAAAGCAGAATTTTATAAACCTAGTCTATATGCCGATATGCAATGCGGAAATCGTCCTAAGATAGGCAACTGCTAGCGTGAAGAACCACAAGTCAACCACCTATCGTTGATCCTAAGAGTCCGGTCTAGACCCTCCCCTCCTCTTCTCGACACATCGAGTTCAGGAGTAGCGCTTGATGGAGAGGGCTCGCGGTGCGGCGGATCTAAGAAAGGTAGCTGACTGTTTAATTAACTAAGTCCAAGTACGAACTATAGGTACATGCAAAGGTTATTAGTGTGTTTGGACCTAATTTAATCGATCAAGCAGGCCTAGATCTAAGGGATCAATCCACGAAGAAAGTGAAAATGAAATCAAAACCGGCAAATGACAGCGGCAAAACTCGATAAAAACTGCGGTGAGCCCCCGGGTGAACAAACACCCGGAAATTAGGCCCGGAGGGTCCAAAAGTCCAAGTACCTGTATTATTACAAATTATCCAATCACTCTCACAAAAATAATTGCAAGCTAAACTACCACTCGCTCACTCCTCCTGCTCTCTCCTGCCGGCTTGGCTAAAGAATAGCCGACTCCGCTTCCCAAGGATGCTCCGGGTCACCTAAGCGATCCGCCTCGCTCCGCGGTCCCTCGCAAGAAGTCAAGAGAAAAGTGGTCAGAACAACTCAACGAGATATATCAAAAATGTAAGAGATGGAAAATAAATCTATGGTAAACAATCACACAATCAAACAAAATGTGAACTACTCGCTATTGCTCCCCGGCAACGGCGCCATTTGATAAACACAAATTATCGAGGGTCTAAAGAGTATGTCTCACACAAGGCGGAGACAACTGAGTCGCTGCGGTGACCCACAATAAGATGTATTTAGTCAACAATTAACCCACACTAAAGATCAATAAATTAGAAATAATGTGAAGTTAAAATTTATTTTTAACTCTGCACAAATGGTGTATAGGACAAGTATGCAGAGAGTTCGAACACAGGGAGCAAACAGGGTAGAATCAAACAAATGTGTGTGAGTGAATGTGTCAAGTGTCTACACTAAGCAAGCAATCAAAGGAATTTTTGTGGGTTCTTAATTTTTAATTTTTTTAATTTTAATTTTTAATATTGTATTTTGATTTTTAATTTTCTGATTTTTATAATTTTCTATTATATATTTTTTTTCAATATTGGAATTTAAAACAATGTAATAAGAGACAAGATAGAGTATTTATAGAAATATGCTAAAATACCCAAAAATTCAGAAATAAAATGTTTTTGGTATTTTTATAATTTTTTTACTGTTTTTGTGATTTTTGGGTATTTTTCCAGGTGTTTTTGGTATTTTTTTAAATAGCTAAACAAGGCAAAACAGTGAAATATATGCTGGCTGTGAGTAAAATGGGATTTAAAAATAGCAACTAGTACTCAAAATTTTTCACACTAATTTTCAAATGAAGCTACTAAAATATAGAGTAAACAGGAACTGAATTTGTGATTTTTGGAGTTTTATTTGATTTTATATATTTTTGAAGTTTTTGAGTGTTTTTAAATTTTTAGTGTTTTTCTTTTGAGATTTTTAGTGATTTTTGGAGTGACACTAAAATATGGTAAAATAGACACTAGGGAATTTTTGTGGAATTTTTCGAAGTGTTTTAATATTTTTTATGGATTTTCTAATGCAAATAGTAAAATAAATGCATGTTTTTGATTTTTAATAAATACGAAAATGCGATAAAAATGCAATGCAAAAATATGGCGTGCAAGTACAAGTTACCAGGAGCTTAAGCCTATTTTTGTGGAATTTTTGGACTTAAAATGATAATTTAGATAATTAGAACAAGCATCCAAATTTTAAACAGTCCTAGCAGGGGTATATATGCAATTTCTCAAGCATCCAGGGGCAAACATGCAATTTTCCACAAAACCTTACACTAAAAGTTCAACTTTTCGTACCAAAAACTAATTACCAGACCCGCAAGGGTATCTAAACAATTTTCCCTCCAGGGCGCGTGACTTGCACGCGCCTGGCGAGGACCAAAATGTAATTTTCTAACAACCTGGGGGCCTACTTGCAATATTTCCAAAAGTATAACACGTG
This sequence comes from Ottelia alismoides, assembly GCA_037367405.1. Classification (NCBI taxonomy): domain Eukaryota; kingdom Viridiplantae; phylum Streptophyta; class Magnoliopsida; order Alismatales; family Hydrocharitaceae; genus Ottelia; species Ottelia alismoides. Next base: position 330,173 of record JAZKJV010008923.1, on the reverse strand, counting down.
ATAGCAGAGTTTTGGTACTAAAACAAAATATACAAAATGCCGAGGGTGCCCTTGCAAAATGCCCACACCGCACGTGAACTGGTCACGTGAGGTGACGTGGCGAGGGACCTAAGTGCAAATAAGAGAAACACGGGGTCCTACATGCAAATATTACAAAGTTTTTACACTACAGACGAAAGTTCTTAGACTAAACCATAAATACAAAATGCGCGAGGGTTAAGGTGCAAAATACCCTCGGCGCGCGATCCAACGACGGTGAAGAGGCCACTTGACACGTGGCGCGCTACGGACGGCCGATGACGCTTCGCTGGTGGACGTCTGAGATTAGATCTCGGCTGAGATCAACAGTGGCTGAGCGCTGATGATCGGACGGTCCACGTTCTAACTGGAGGGGCTCCCTTGATCGGACGGTGGCGAAGGCAGCTGGAAGAGCACGGCGGAGCTCCGGCTGGGCGAAGTTCCTCGAGCTCCTCCGGCCAGCTCCGGTGGCTTTTGGGCTTCAAAATCGGGCTGCTGCCTCCTCAGGTCCTCCTCTATCGTCTGGAGTCGTCAAAAAGCCACGGCGGTGGCCGTGGTGCTCGCTGGTGGCTGACGGAGCTGGGAAGCTTCATTGGCTCCGGCGAGCTTCAAAACTCGCCTACAGATGCTCTCAAATGCACGTTGACCTGCAAAACGAGTCAAGGGGTCCAGAGCAAACTGCCTGGACCCTTGGATGGACGTGGGGGAGTGTGGTTTTACGGGGAGATGATCGGCCGGAGGTGCGCTCCGGCCAAGTGAATAGATCTAGCGATTAAAGCGACGAATCTCGGATTTTTTTGGCGATTTTAATCCTAAGGGTAAAAGGAGCTAAATACATGAAAGGAATGAGAGAGGAAGGGCCCTCAATGGCCGGCGCCAGAGGGAGAAGGGATACCTCGACCGCCGGGTTGCGGGAGGTGCTGGGAGCTTCTCCGGCCTCGATCACCTAGGCTGAAGAGCGTGATCTGGAGCTGTCACCTCCAAGAAGGTCTTGAGCGCACGAAGGTGGAGAGGGGTGGTCCGAAGGAAGTCCAACCGAGGATGGAAGTGGCGGAGCTCTATTTGAAGAAGTTTGGATGCGTGACTTCGAGAAGAAGTCACGGGCGGGCGAGGAAGATCTGGGCAGATCTGGCAAGACGGCGATGGAGATGGATCAACAGGGATCAAGTTCCATGAAGGAAGCGACGGCAAAGGACGAGAGACGTGGCCTCGAAAAATCCACCAAAGTGGGCAAAAATTGAGGCCACCGCGGACCCAGGGGTCAAGGGCAGACTGTTGACCCGCCGGTCAACAGTCGGAGGCTCCTGGTTGGTCCACATGGACCAACCAGGGAAAAGATTGAGAAATTATTTTATTAATTCGATAAAAAATAGAAAACAATCGAATTAATCTTTGGTTATTAAATAAAAAATGTTTAATTTTTTATGTAGTATTTTATTCCGATTTTTATTTATTTTTATGAAATGTATTTTTACAAGTTTACATTTATACCCCTATATAGGTATATTATCTATATATTTTAGTATTTCATTTTTATTTTGTACATTTAATTTTACTTATTTTGTTTATTATTTTGTATAATTATAAAATACTTTTATATACACAAATATGTTTTTATTTTATTTTTTTCTGATATGTTTTGTATATGGAATAAAATATAAGTATAAAATGTATAGGTATAATATAGGTATATTACCTGTATACCCTATATATGTATGTATTTTATTTTGAGTTTTATTTAGGTTTTTATTCCAATTTTAATGTTCATAATCATTAGAAGTAATATTTACAACATTATAAAAATATAAAATCATAAAAATAATAATTAAAGAATAAATGGAATATTTTATTCTGTACACTTATACAATGTGGGTCCAAAACTCAACTTTCAAACCGTAGCTCCGCCAAATGCGAAACCACCGCCATTAAATAGCTTATTTTCTTCTATATACAATTAAAGGTGAGTATGCTGCATTTGGAGTTTTTATTTATGAGATACATGTCCGGAAAGTTGGCATTTTGGAATTTTATTCAGACCATAACTTTTTATCTGTACATTATTTTTCTGTGAAACCAATTTTGTATTTTTCCTCATTAAATTATCTACAAATTTCATGTACAAAGTTTCTTTATTTGATGTACAAAAGGTGGAACCAAAAATAGGTCCCAAAATGAATAAAGAATGAATATAATAATATGGGTATTTGACCCTTATCTCCCCCTACTTTATTCCTTGTCGACCTATTAATCAAGATGCCTAGGTCTCGGGGTTTTAGGTCATAAAATATTTACAATATTTTATTCTTTTTCTTTTCTTTTATTTATTCTATAATTTTGGCTTTAATTACAGTAATTTATACACTATTTAGATGCACATGCATGAATGCTAAAATGATGAAATAGAGGCTATTTACAAGTATTTGCTAGGGTTTTTGGTGCCAAAATGATAAAATAAAGATGATGAAATGTGGATTCATCATCCCCCTATACTTTACCTTTTCTAGTCCCTAGAAAACACTTATGCAATAAGTGCAAAAAGAAAAAGAAAGAAAAGAAAAAGAAGAAAATTAGATGAAGTTTAATTATCGAACTTGTCTTCACAAAATCAAAGTTTGGAGCTTAAGTCGGACCTTTGGAATTTTAGTGCGGTCGGAATCTTAATGAGAACTAAATTTGAAATCCAACAGTCCTTGAGAATCCCAAAACTCTGTCCAAGTCTCCTCAATAGCCAGGTCAGAAATATCTCAATTGATACGCAAACTCTTACGACTATGAATCTGACTTGTACAGTGTAAGTGATATGTAGCTCCCCTCCTCAGAAGTAACAAAGAAACAACCTCCCCCAACCTGGTAACTCTAATGCCTCGGTCTAGCAACTCTTTCCTCGAGAAGCGGGGTATTCCCTTCTAAGTTCAAGTGCAACCGGCTCAAGAAGAGGGGGAATAAGAGGTATAGACTTTTGGGAGCTCAACCAGTGTAGCTAAGTCTCCCGCTGCAAGCTTCATGAGATGTAACATGGATACCATAAGCTTTTGCTTTATTGGACTATATACACTCCGGTGGGGTTATTAAATTTTCAATCCGACCCACCACTTTTTTGGAGTTTTTTTTTGTTTTTTCAAATGCATCTGTACAACATATCTACATGGTGAAGCATATATACAAGAAATTTCTTCTTGAGCCAGTAGACTATCCCTCTTTTGAAGCTTTATTGCAACCCACGGCTTCTGTCTTTAGCCTTCATCACCACTAGACCAAGTTGAGGTGCACTTCCTTCACTATAAGAAGAAGAGAGGTTCCGCCTAGAAGTACTAGACTCATATGCTACCCCAAGCCAAAGGAAATTGCCTTCCTTCTCTTTCTAAACTCATTTTCCTCTCATCCATTCACAGCTGGCCACGTGGCGCCCTCGGATTGCGCCACGCGGCCCACTCCCCTTGCCTCAGCCGCCCGCGCTCACAGCTGTTGGATCTTCATCCATATCCAACGGTGGCGCTACCTCCACGTGTGCCCTTTATTCCCACCGTTAGATCTCTCCAGGGCCTCATCACAGCCATTTACATCCGCCTTATTCTCCTCTCGCCATGTGGCACATCAGGCGCCATCCGATGGCGCCTCCGTCCCTTCATCCTAACCGCCTCTTCCAGCTTCACACACCACCGTTCGATCACTTCCCATCTCAGATCTGATCCGCCCGTTCGCGCATCTCCCACAGTTCGCCACGTGGCGCGTTTTGCACCTTCCGATCTCGCCCTCATCTCTTGATCCCTGTCGTTCTTTAGTGCCAGACCCTTAGCCCTTCGATCAGCGCCCTAATCTAATCCCATCCGTTCGCCAGCACCGCTTCCATATCACGCCATGTGGTACAATCGCACCCCTTGATCGCTACACCTCCGATCGGATCCTACCCGCTCCTTAGCGCTTTGATCTGGGCCGTTGGATCACAAGATCCAACGACCAGGGCCTCGTCTTCCACCTCCGACGCCCCCTCTCTCCCACGTTCTCAGCCTTGCGCGAGGTGCTCTCCCTTTCTATTTTCATCCCCACTACAGCCACCCTCATCGACTGCCAACATCACCACGACCTTCACCACTCTCCCCTCATCCTTGCCAACTCCCTCTATTCCCACGACTTCAACCGGAGACGCTCCACGATGACCATGAACCTCACTTCGTCGCTAGCTAACCCATCAACTTCGCCCTATATATAGACCACCTCCGGCCACCTTCACAGCTATCCGCCACCCCTGAGAGATCCCTCGAGCTCGGAGCATCCGATTGGTGACAGTAATTGCACGAATCCTTGAGCGAAGACGACCATCTTCTCCGGCGAGATCCGCGGCTCCTCCACCGTGTCGCAGCCTCTCCTCCGAGCAGCTGCTTGAGCTCAGGGACTTACCGACCCTTCGAGCGACGACCTGGACCTCGACCTCGAGCTCCACACCCCATGTAATCTCCTCCACCTTCGTTTAATCTTAGTTTAAATTTTTCCTTCGATTTCTTCCTTGATTTTCGCCGTTCACCGTGATCCTCTCGCCTCGCTCTCACCTCGCCGAGCTCCACGACGGAGCTCTCCTCCTCGCGATACCCTTCACGCATTCAGGCACTTCACTTCGCTCGCCACCAGCTCCAGCTCCGCCACTTGGCTGGAGCACCATCGTCGGAGCATCTTCCCTCCGCTCTAGGCCTCGCCACTCCACCTTCACCTCTCCACTTGCACGCACGAGCTTCGGCTATCTTTCTAACACTTGCAGGTACCTCCTCATTCACTGATCGGAAGTTCACCGGAGTTCCTTTGGAGCTTCGCCGCCACAGAGCTCTGACGCCCTTCTCCAGCTCCTGAGACCACCAGCATCATCGCCGCACCTCCGTGCATCTTCTGGGACATCTCCGAACCGTCCAAGAGCTTCACCGACATCTGTAGGGACGGGCGGAGCAAAGGCCTCATCGCCAGAGCCCCGCCATCTCCTCCGCAGGCGGCGGAGGACCATTGAGGGAGAAGGTCCCGCGGCTGTTCGATCATCCTAATCGAACGGTTTAGAGTCAGCCACGTCGCCATCCGACCGTAGCTGCAGACAACCGTCGGATCCTTCCAGATCTAACGGAGCTTAGTCCGCCACGTCATCGACATCTGGAGCCGCACGGGCGCCGTTTGATCTATCCAGATCTGACAGCCTCTGATCTCGCCACGCGTCCGCACTGACATCCTTTGGATCCATCTTGATCCAAGGGTCTTCAGCATGCCACGTCGACGAAGACCGAGCCTCATCCCCGACCCTAGGTTCGGACTACCCGAGGCTACGCCGAGCCTCACTCCAGACCTCCAAGAGCTCCCGAGCCAAGCCCCGAGCCTCCGAAGCCGCCCGAGCCTAGGCCGACCCACGTGAGGAGCACGTGCGGCCTGGGAAATTTACACAGAGGCCCCTGGAACTTTCAAATATTGCAAAAAGGTCCCTGTGAAGCTGAACCCACGTGAGGAGCACGTGCATTGAGGAGAAATTGCACTTGAGTCCCCATCATAATAGGTAATTTCACTTAAGTCCCTGTCAGCATATTTACTTTATGTATTTTTATTTTCCAGTATTGCATTTACACCCCTGTGTTTGCATGCATCCCTTGGTTGCATTTTACATCATTTTTAAATTAAAAAAAATGCATTTTGTTGAGAAACTTGTCCTCTGTCTTTTGGGCCACGTGTCATGTCTTTGTAATTTCAGTGGAATTTTAAATGAATTAATTGGTTGCTTTGTGGAATATTTTGCCCAGTGGCACCTTTTAATTTTTAGTTAATTCTCTCTGATTCCAAAAATCCTCAAAAATTCACAGTAGCTTAAGGACAGTACTCTTAACATGCTATAAAAATTTCATGTCATTTGCACACATATCGAGGCCTAAATAAATTGTTGAGTGATTTTCTCATTTTAATTTTAGTAAATTCATTTCACATTGAAATTAAGATCTGACAATTTTCTTGGATTCCTTATCACTAGAGCTATCTAGGATAATTTTATCTCTTGAAGAAATTGTGATTTGTCATTTATTAAAAATTAAATAGTGAAAATCACCATGTCTGCATATTTAATTCACAGTAAATTCATTTAGTGTCTAAAAATTCCAAAACAATTATGGTACATCCTTTTCATCATAATTAATCATCTGGCCAATTTTTAGAATTTTTGGACTTCATTTGATATTCTAATTGAATTAAATGTGATATTGGCCTGCTGGTTGAATGTGTCTGCATAGAAAATAGAAAAAGAAAAAAAATTCAATTCCCTGAAAATCCAACACTTGGTATTTGCTCAAAATTCACCTAAGGAGACAGCTGCCTCCCTGAGTTCGACCTTGGACTTCACCAAGTAAAAAAAAATTCGCTTGAAAATAACTCAAATCTAATTTAAGTGGTTTTTGATTAGCCCTCTCGTATCCGACTGCAACGAACGATTAACATTAATTTAGACATTAATTTGCTCGAATTAACAATTATCCATTAATTATGCTATAATTATCCCTTGCTTAGTCAAAACTATTATCCATTTATTAATTCAAATTATTATTGTTATTTATCTCATTATTGGTACCTATAAAAAGGGCATGAAGCCATCCATTAGTCTCACCATACTCCATACACGTGAGGAAGAGAGATTTCTAGAGAGAGAAAGAAAGAGGAAGAGAGAGAGAGATAGATCGTCGGCGGCATATTCCATTCCGGCAACAACAACCTTCGTCGTCGGCATCGAAGTTGTGATCCGACAAGATTGAAAGAACAAGGACGTGGTCGACAACGCCCGGATTGGTGGAGTCTTGGTCGACGAATTTCTTGCATCCACGAGGTATGTGTCGAACACATAGGATTGTTACGTGACGATAATTTTTGTCGATCCTTAATTTAAATTATAACTTATAGGTATACATGTCGAACCCTACGATAATGTCAATATATACTGATTCTACATAAAGTTATACCATGCGTTGTGTTTACAATGTGCAAAGAAAAGAAATAATGGTCGGATCGCCAATAGAAGTTGAATAAAATGTTCACAACCAGAAGAGAAAAAAACGTGACATCCAATGACGTCGATTCTAACAATTCTATTCTTCGTTATGAAACAAGGATGTTATATGATAAATTCTGATTTGATATTTAATTGTGAAAACACAAATAATTTGCGGCTTTGGGGTTTAGATAAGATGTAATGGTTGTATTGATATATTTATCTACGGTACAATTATTGTATGATAGTTTGGTTATGGAAATATATTAATTTTAAGTTCCAGTACTCTATTACAAACCATCAAGATAGTTTTAATTGTTCTTTTAAATTTCTGATTTACAAAATTGGTAAGACATTTCTATGTACACAAAAAAAGCTTACCGTGAATAACCAGGTAGGGTTATTACCAAAGGTGATAATTCTTGGTTCTGGATAATTATGCCCGTTAATTTACCCATGCAGATCATCCAGTAAAGGTTTAGATTTCTTTGACAAAAAGTCCAAATGATTTTACAAATATGTTTATGTACGTACTCATATTGAATCTCGGATGCAACTTGTTTAAAAAAAAGGCATATAACAACTTCTTAATAGGATCATATTTGTTAGTCGTGACTATCAATCTGTTAGTATTTTATACGTAGTGAAACATCTTAAATGCTCTTTTAAACTCAGAATTGTCATAATCTCAATTTCACGGATCACTAAAAAGGCTATTGTCAAACCTTACAAAAATCGAGTATATACAGTTGGTTGTTTGTGAAAGGAACCTAATAAAGAATCTATACGGAAAATATTCGAATGCATTTATTAAAAGTTGACATGAAGATTTTGGCACCGACTCAAACTAAGGGGTCGTAAGGACCTAAAGGGTCAACGCCTTCCGGAGGCGTGAGGCAAAAGATAAGTCCTCTACAGTTGTAGCTACACTGTCATGTTATGTATTGTTATGAACCGCTTGTGCCGATGGTAAGCCATCAAAGCCATCAAAGCCGCCTAAGAAGTAACAATCAAGACCACTCTAAACACGAAAAATGTCTTGGGCATATGTGCAATTTTTGTTAATATTATGTGCATATATGCAATTATGTTATTGTCATGGACTTATGTGTAAGTTCCGTTAAAGTTAAGTGCATATATGAGAATTATGTTAAGATTATGGACATATATGCAATTTATGTCAATGGTATGTGCATATTTGTCATTTATGATAATTTTAAGGTACATGTGTAATTATGTTATTGTAATGTGCATACGTGTAATTTATATGAAGACTATGGACATACATACAAATATGATAAAATTTACGGGTATATGTGCAAATATGTTATGTTATTCAAGGTTATGAAAGAAATTTAGTTATATGTATTAAATAAGTTAATGACTTTCGGGACTTGTTTCTACGCTATCCGGCTTGACCCTAACTCGACACATACTGAGCGTTATGCTCATAACATGTTTTGCTAATTTTTTTCAGGAGAACATGAGGATTAGATCATTAGCGGTTTAAGGGAGACGACACAGTCTTCAAGAAGTAGGATCGGTATGGATCTACTGCGGGTTTGCTTTGGAAGGACGTCTTTCATGCCCACTGGAATAAGAAAATCGTGGAAATGATTTCACCTAGTTTATTTATCTTTTCTTCAATCAATGAACTCTTGGAATTGTGACCTTATTATGATTATGGAAATTTTTTTAGTTGGTTCTTTACTGCTCTTTTATGCTGATTGATGCTATTAGTAACGTTCCCGAGATGTCCGTCGAGTTTCTTGCTTCCGCAACATTCTCGGACGATCGGGTTCGTTACACAGAGAATGATCATGTTTCATTTGAAAAAATGGATACCATTTCAGAGGAAGAGGACTGGTGGTCAGGCCATTCATGCTTAATGGATTCCACCAATTAGCAAAACTAAAGCTGTTCACGAATTTTCCTCGTGAAAGAAAATCAAGATGCCATTTGGTAATTATCATGACAAAGAGGTTTGATGTGATGAAACACGATGGTAAACCAACCAGGTGAAATCCGTTACATGAGCAGCATCTTTTGATAACACATTCTCCCACGTAGAGTTCAGCATCGTCATTGTCCTCCTCTTTCTCCGCTCCCCAGCGTCAACGCACAAATATGATGTCTCAATGTCAAAGTAATTAGGTTTTCTATTTTTGAATAAGCAATTGAGGTAACATATTAATGGAGGAGATAAGTGAGTGGTTAGATACTATATTTAGATAATGTATAAAGATCAAAATAGTTTTTTACTTAAATTTATAAATAATATTAATATGTCATTAATACCGACCACAAGATTAATTAAAATGACTTAGATTGATGGCCCTACTTATGGATGGAAGGATCATGTCTCATTTGAAAGATATCACACACACATGAGTAAAATAGGGCTGCAACCGGGGGATAGCTAACTTAGCTACCGCCGCCTCATTTTCCCTATATTTTTTTATTTTTTTGAAAAATAAAATCGTGTAAATTCATTATTATATCCTTATATTATGTCATTCAAATTTGGTAAGAAACAGAAACTCCTACGGTCTCCATCCAAATAGGGTCGATTTAAAATTTCTGTGACCGTTAAAAAATGATTGTTTAGATGAAGGTTGTAGGAGTCTTTGTTTTGCATGAAATTTGAATGGCATAATATAGGGATATAGTGATGAATATTTACGGAAGAAATTTCCAAAAAAAGGGGAAAGGGGGGGGGAGCTAAGTTAGCTCCCCCTAACGGGCAGCTCCATTTTTCCTTACATATACATATACATATACACATACACATACACATACATACATACATACATACATACATACATACATACATACATACATACATACATACATACATACACACACACACACACACATATGTGAGGAAAGGGAAGTTGCTCCATGGAGCAACTAAGCTGGCTGCTCCACGGAGCAATTTCCCCTCCTTTTTTTATTTTTTATTTTTTTTCATGTATATTCATCTATATATCCCTCCTACATGTCATTCAAATTTCGTGAGAAACGGAGACTTCTATGCCCTCCATCTAGAATAGATAATTTTTAACGGTCTGAAATTTGCTGTAAATTACCATTTCTTGATGGAGGGCATAGGTCTCTGTTTCTCACGAAATTTGAATGACATGTAGGAGGGATATATAGAT